>JAPQRQ010036830.1:0-10516 GCA_037367365.1 Apogon talboti | reverse complement strand
AAGATAAGATAAGATAAGAGTTTATTGATTATGATTGATTGACCATGGAACAGAAAACAGAAAATATAATGAGAAAATGAAATCTGCTATTTATAAAACTATTTTTTATATACAAATTTAGATTTAAATGTAAATATTCTATACATATTTACTAGACTTTATTTATTCGACCATGGGGAAATTTAATAGTTAACAGCAGCAACATACAACAAGCAATCACAGAGAGAAAGACAGGTAGAAAAACCCCATGAGTGAAAATGAAAAATATAGAAATACGAGAAAAACAATAAATTTGATATATCTATAAATATTAATACAAATAAATAATTCGAATTAAAAAGCAAATTATTTACATGTTTACATCGCCGTGGCTGCACATGTACATGGTGTGATATGGGGGGTGGGTTAGTGGGAACTATTATAAAGTCTGAGGGCTGTGGGAGGAAGGACCTGTGGAAGCGCTCCTTCTGGCACAGGGGATGGAAAAGTCATCCACATTATATGACTGTGTTTATTCTATAACATGGAAATATCCTGGAACTCTAGAAATGTATACATCACCTAGCCTCTGCTTATACAAAAGCTTATTCTGGCTTATTTATTTATTTATTATTATCATTATTATTTTTATTAATCATTTCTTTTTTTTTAAGCCTAATGCATTTCATGGGAATTTTCTTTATGGGATTCTGGTTATTATTATGTCACCCAACCTATTCTATGTACAGTCTTGGACTACAAGAGACGTAATATGTTACTGTATATCTTTTTTTTTTTTTTGTCAGACTGTACTTGAGGGTCATGTGATAGCCTGTGCTTTTCAATAAAGAGTACAAAAAAAGATGGCGTTTATTCACCTTTAATTGCTTCCCCTCATCAGTCTGTTGTCTAATGATCCCATAACGTCCTCTGTCTTTGTGTATTACTCCTGTTTCTTCCTTTGACATGATCAAGTTGTTTATGTTTTGCTGTGTTTTTTTACACTTTACAGCCGATTCCAGCAGGGTTCAGCGCTGATACACTCACAGACCACAGCGGTGCAGGGCTGTCGAGGCCACAGTGTGACTGCCAGGAGGTCTGTGGTGAGTGGGAAGTGGTGAGTGGCTCGCCGCAATGTTGGAACAACTTGGAGTAAACACAGACAAATAACGTGGTTTTGCAAAAGCCAAAATGAAAATGTCCTCTTCCCCTTTGAAACATAACTGTGCATGAATGAGTGGGAGTTACATGTGCTTTAGATGCAGGACAATACTTTCACCGTGTCACTCTTTTTCAGTCAGTTACTTATGTGTTTCCTGCTTGTGTTAAATGCTAAAATCACATCAACAATGTGCTGACTCTTTGTAAATATCCACTTATTTCGCATAGACAAAGTAAATATAGAAAGAAAATCTCCTGGAAATCACACTTTAAACATATTTGGGGGAAAAATGAGGCATATCCTCCATCAGAAAGAACTATGTACGTTATACTGTACATTAGTTTTACTGTGTTTGACGTTGTATATATGTAAAAGCTGGAAAGCTGCCGAATTTATTGGAGGTATGAATTATTGAGAAATTAATGCTTTTCTTTTTGTTTCTTTTCTGTTTATTTTTTTCACTTTCTTGCCTATTTTGCTCAGTTTTTACTAATTTTGTTTCATTTTGTTCATTTGTCACTAATTTTGCTGTTTATTTTTTGTCTGTACTCATTTTGATGCTTGTTTACCCATTTTTCCCTTATTTTGTTCATTTTTTACTCATATTTTTTCATCTTAAATATCTATCTATCTATCTATCTATCTATCTATCTATCTATCTATCTATCTATCTATCTATCTATCTATCTACCATGTGTTTGACGTCACTATTGTGCAACTGTGAGTAAAACATGTCAGTGATGATGAAAGCCGCTAATGAGCGTACAATTCTTGGAACATTCTCGATTCCCTTCCACTACTGTGCAGATATCTGAGACAAACACGTCTGAATGCTTACCATGTGGGGAATGTGTCCAGCTGTTTTTCAGATGACAAAACCACAACATCATGGTGTTTTTCATTCACTGCCAGTGTATTATTGTATTGACATGTATTTGTTTAAAGTACAGTGTAAGATGTGCAGTCATGAAACCACAAAACACACCTGATTAATTTTGGCTAATTTATCTAAGTTGATTTTAACAGGAAATGTGGTTAAAATGTTTCATTTAGATACAGTTCGGTGCCAGTTGACATCTACGTGGGTTAGATGGAAGAGTCAAACGTCTCCTTCTCCAGGGGTCAGTTTTACGTCCCTGCAGGGTTTTGGAAGGTGTAATCCTGAAGCTGTTTAATATTTCCTGAAGTGTCTACAGAGACCTGGCTGGGAGATTGCTTCTTACTGGAATATACAGTTGTTTGCATCTGGAACATCTGGTTTGAATAGTGTATGAGCTGCTACCAGCTAATTGTTGAGCAACAAAGCAGACACACATACGGATGCACGCAGCAGATTTTAATGGCAACGACCAGCCTCTTTAAATTAACAAATTACACTTTTATAGTTATATTGTACGTGCGCGCGCACACACACACACACACACACACACACACACACACACACACACACACACACACACACAGGTCTGTGTTAAATGAAACAGTCATGCTCACATTACTCATCTGGATTGTCATTTTCCCATCTCTGTAATTCCACTAACTTGTTCTTGTAAAATCTTACTCATCACTGACTTGAATAAAAAAAAATACTTTATGGAAAAAAAAAAAACATATGTAATTTAACCTCTATGACAGTGTGTGTGTTCATGTGTATGTTCGTTGACTCATTGTTGAGCATCATTATGTCGGTGTGTGTGTGTGTGTGTGTGTGTGTGTGTGTGTGTGTGTGTGTGTGAGTGTGTGCGTGTGTTGCTGTGGTTAACTCACTTTATTGCTCACCTCAGCAATATGGATTGAGTTTACAGTGACCTCTACAGGTTGGAGATGGAAAAACAGCACATTACCGGTCCTGCCTACTTTTGATTTTTTGTTTTTTTAGTAAATCTTTCTGTATTTGTAACGTTTAAAGGACAGGCTTGTTATTACAATTTTTTAGCAGAATATGTATATGTAAGAGCAATGAAGTGCTAATGTGTACCTGTATATATCCTATATTACTTGTATATATCCTACTTGTATACAGTATATCCTTATACTTTCTGAATATTTTTAATGTGTAGTATAATTAGCTTTTTGTATATATCAGTAGTTTTAGTAGTATTTTAATAGTGTATATATATTTATATAGTATATATACTGTATATATATGTGTGTGTGTGTATATATATATATATATACATATATATGTGTGTATGTGTGTGTAACAACGATATACAAGTCATAAGTAAGTAATATAAGTATAGAAGTTTTTATTAATTTGGTTATATTGGCTTTTACTTAATACATATACTTTAAGTACACTTTTTAGATTAGAGTATTTATTATGTCTTTATTATTACACTGGTCCTGGGTGACACTTTTTATTCCTCCATGTTTTGTAAGGTGTTTGAATGACAACAAAGGATTGTGATTCAGAGAAATAATAATAATAATGATAACAGTGATAATTATAAGCAATTAGAAAAATTGATTGAAAACGACAACGAACAAACATTGCACATTACAGTTAATGTAAGGTATGGTGGCTTGTCTTGGTCACTACAGCACACAAAACACAAAGTGTAATCACATATGAGCACTAGGTCAAACATAACATATTAACCATCCAAAGGCTGAGACAGTAGGTCTTTATAACAGACAGTGTGTAAGTGGCCACTTGATAAGGATGCTGTGGCTTTGAGCAGATACTCAGTTCACACAGGAAGAAGAATATAACTCACAACAGCCAACAGAGTGTGTTTTTGCAGCAGCGGTGCCTATTGTGAGCACTGACACTTATATGATGCAGGCTGAAATGTCAACAAATAGAAACAACAGCTATAAGATGTGTGTGTGTGTAGGTGTGTGTGTGTCCAGCCACAGACAGCACGTCTCCTTGTCTGCTGCCCCTCAAATAAATTCTGCTGTTGTTTTTCCACTAATACAGCTACTGGAACAATCAAATATATTGACCAACACACACACATGCATACTCAGTCACACACACACACACACACATGCATACTCGGTCACACACACAGATAAGTCTTGTCATGCACTTGAGATGAGTATTGGTTGAGTCCTGTACAACTGGTCCGATATGCAACATTATCTGGTCACATACTGGCTCCAATGAGGACACACATGCATTCACATTTACATCCAATCACCATGTACACACACACAGACACACACACACACACACACACACACACACACACACACACACACACACACACACATATACACACACATACTGTATGTATACACTCAAACGCTGTCCACCCTCCCACCAACTCTGCGTCTGCTGGTCTAGGCCAATTGATCCCAGGTTCGGTGCCATAGAGGGTTGAATCCATCGCTGATAAGAAATACACATATAGTGGAAAAGACACAAACACACACTCAGGGCAGACACAAACACACAAACACACACTCAGTAGAGACACAAACACACAAACACACACACTCAGGACAGACACAAAGACTCCACAGCTGAATTTATTTCATCCTTTTTAATCTTGAGCTCTCTTTTTTTGTAAAAAGATATACTGTGTAATGAACTCCACTGGAACATCTGCAAATGTGAGACTCCCTCCCCAGTTTGTTCTGGTCTTGTGGTCAGTACTGTGCACAGAACACACACCTTTACACTGTAGAACTCCTACAGGTTAAAAGCATCAGCATAAGTGACTTCAATTATACGTCATTTTATGGTTTCGTACTGATGACAAAGTATAGATACACACAACCCAACACACAGTATGTGCATGTGCTGCTGTGGTTTTATTCAGTCCTAATTTACACACGTGTCGCGTCTTTAAGAGAACTTTGGAAAAACGCACATTTCGCAACGTTGAAGAAGACACAAGTAATAGTAATTTAAATTTTCAGTGAATTTCTGCAACTTTTATTTTCCCCTCTCTATTAGTCTAAAGGCACATCTTGTATTTATGGTTTGATTTGTCCTCATTTTAAGACATTTCCAGTGCATACACTCAGTGAAATATTTATTTTTAATGTGATATACTGTATATGGGAATAGGAATTAGCTTTATTATCATTGCAAAAATACAAATGTACAGTGCAATGTGATTTTGTTTTTATGATCTGCAAAGTGCCCAGAATTATAAATACAGAAAACAATTATATAATAAGTTAAGGATAAAAATATAAAATTAGTCATGTAAAAACAAATAAATATGTGCAATAAAAATGTGCAAAATATATAGGTGTTATGTTCAGTAACAAGTGCAGTTGTAATTGTTAAGTACTCTAAATAAATATAGAGTAGTGCAATTGACATGTAAATAGATGTTTTCTATTTACATAGCAGCAAGTTATAGAAGCAGCATATTATAATCATATATATATATATATATCCACCTCACACCCAGAAATGCATTTTTGTCCTCTGTAGGGGACAAGAGTTTCACAGCGTTATTGAAAATAAATAAACACTGTTTTAAAATTTTAAAAATGCATCTGAAAAAATTGTTGCATCGTGCTGTTTCCAATAAAGGCAATTATGTAATGTAAAAAAGCCAAAACTTGTACTTTTCTGGGTGTCAGGAGGATGTAGTATATTGTTACATGGTGCATGAAAGATTTGCCGACTTTAAATATTGGTTTTCTTGTTTTTCTTTTGGCAACATTACATTCATTTTAATTCAATGTAATTACATTTACATGTATGTTGAAAGAACTGTGTAGGACAGGGGTGTCAAACATATGGCCCGCAAGCCAAAACCGTCCTCCAAAGAGTCCAATCAGTTCACAGTTTGTGAAATGCAAAAATTACACTGAAGATATTAACAACCAATCATTTTAGTTCAGAGGCCACATGAAGCTCCATTTAGACCAGTAAAATACTGTCCTAATAACGTATAAATAACGACAAGTCCAAAATTTATTCTTTTAGTTCTAGTGTAAAAAAGTAAAATTACATGAAAATATTTACATTTACAAACTATTCTTTTACAAAAAATGTGAATAATCTGAACAAACACGAAAAACCTGAAATGTCTTAAGAGAAGTAAGTGGAATTTTATCAATATTCTGTCTGTTACTAAATGTTTTGTGCATTTATAGATCCAGTGCAGTCTATTAGTTGTAATGTACATGTGTAAATGATCAACTGGGGCAGAATATTGTTAAAATCGCACTTAAGATCTTTTCAGGTTATTCATGTAAATCACATTTTTTAAAGGACAGTTTGTTGATGTAAACACTTTCATAATGTCATTTTATTTTTTCCACTGTTATTATTTCACTGGTCCGGTCCAGTTGAGATCACATTGGTCTGAATGTGGAACTGGACTAAAATGACTTTGATCCTCTGGTGTAGGAGACGTTTTGATACTCGGAGGTAACTGGACACACGGATACTTAATATTCATGCAGCTGGATTCTAAATTTCTCCCGCAGTATAAACTGCACATAAATGTCATTTCCAATGGTTTAAAGTAGCTGACAGGAGTAGTTCTTGATGCAACACTATCTGTCTTCAAATGTGACAAAAAAGTCTCCACAAAGAGGAGGGAGGGAGGAGACGCAGAGCAGAGACTGATGGCATCACCCGGTCCTTTCAGTCCTCCCCCAGGGACGACTCAAACCCTTTTAAGGCTTGTCTCTCGTCCTCTCCGTCCCTCCATCATCTCTTTCTCCAGTTCTCCTCCCTCCTCCCCCCTCCCTCCGTCACCCTATCAGGCTGGGCAGCTCTGCAGTCGATAGGGCCATTAGTAAATAACAGATACATAATTTATTAAATATCCTTAGATACATATTTCAGCATCGAATTACGAGACGGGGTAGAGGTTGGGGACGAAAGAGAGTGAGAGATAAAGAGGGGAAGAGGACTAGTTAACATTCAGATGCACTGGAACAGGTTTACACTGGAATTTTTCATGCACAGAAACAAGAAACAGGAAAGTCAAGTCCATTTTTAGCATTAGTGCTTACCTATACACTTTGTACCATGCAAAGTGAGAACAATACATAAACTATTATTCTAATTATTCTATTTCTATTTTTATCCATTTTAATCCTTTATAGGTCAGTCATTGAAAAACTCTGAAATTCAACATTTCAATCTTAGTGTGTGTTGGACGTCGTCATCTACCTCCTCATCGTTTGCCGTGACAACAGTCTCCCTCCTCTTGCCATGAAACATCCGAGCAATATTTGGTACAAAGTAAACACATGCAATAAAACATCTGTTATAAGGTCATAAACTGACAAATATAACTCATATTCACTATTTACAGCTTCAACATGTCTATAAAATCTGTCTAAATAACTGTGTAGTTTTATAAAAACCAACATGACCTCACTGAGGCACGGGATTGGACACATATTTAATGTTTGAAGAAATGACCAAAAATAGTCACTTGCTTGATAAAAGGTTAAATTCTCTCGTTCATTCAGTGAGGACAGAAAAGTAAGGTTTTCATTGTACATGAAAACCTGTTTCTTTACTGTACACATGACAATCAAACGCTTTGAATCTTGAACCTTTGAATCTAAACCACCTGCACAACCTGTACAATGACAATCTATTCTATTGTGTTCTATTCTATTCTGATCTATCCTGTTCTATTTTATTCTGTTCTATTCTATTCTATTCTATTCCATTCCATTCTATACTGACCTGTTCTATTCTATTCTATTCTATTCTATTCCATTCTATACTGACCTGTTCTATTCTATTCTATTCTTTCAGTCTTCATACTACTCACACTTCATACTACTACCACCCAACATGTATATGACTTCATGTCTGTGGTTAAAAATCCACTGTTTTTTCGGTTGAATTGTGATTATGAGGAGGATGAATCCAATATGACTAAATATCTGCAGCTGAATTCTAAGATCTAAGATTCACCCAAAACCCTGGAAAACACAAAGGCTGACGTAGTTCACTCGGAAAACTCACAAAGATAGAAAGTTGAGAAAAATCCCAAAGTGCACCTCCAATAAAAACATGCATCATTGCACACACTCCTCAGACTTCCACTATGCATCACACATTTTCTACCTTACATACTAATATGTTAATATTTATTCATATTTGATGCCACTTTAGCTAAAAATCAATCAGGTAATCAAGTTGTCGCTAAGAAATCGGCACTCCGGTGGCGTTTTGCATATTCACCGCCACTCACATCATTAAAAACACATTCATCGACGCCACCGCCGCCGCCCGGCCTTTAATTAGTTTGAGCAAACATATCGAGCTGCATCACACAAGCACACACATTGAATAACACACTCAACTGGGAGGATGTCCACGCAGTGATCATGCTGAATCAGGATAATTTTCATAAAAGTGCTGTGTTTGGACAGACTGACACTGACAGTAAACTTCTGCACAAGTAGAACATGGTGGGAAAAAAAGGAAAAGTCCGCTTCTCTAAAGGGGCTTTCCCATGTCTTTTACTGGTGTCATTCAGCGGTCTGCTAGAATCAAACATGCTGAGACAACCATCAGAAGAAAAGGAAAAATATAAGTCATACATTAGGGTTAAATTTCATACCACAGAAACCCAAGTAGTCTGAAAAAGAGACTGTTCTCTGATCAAACCAACAAGCCAAAGTCCAAGTACTGTTTTTATTGGTGACATCTACCAACACAATGTCCTCAAATGTCATATATTGATGTTTAATGATGAAATCCTCTCACTTTAACTGAAATTCTTATCTGATCTCCAAACTGAAAATACAACCAAGCTATTTTAAGTCTAAATCTACTTGACCTCCAACTTAGTTTTACACACACAAAATGTTCAAATGTCTATTCAGGAAAAATACAGTTCCTACTCATTTACTAAGGACATTATAGTATATAATGAACATGTAAAATATTGAAAAGTATACAGTGGCATTACTTACTGAGCTATCCATCCACATGTACTTCAAAGAGCAAATGTATGCATCCTATTATTGTCTATATGGTAAAGGGAGTTAAATGTAAAGTAGACTAAAGTCCAATCATGAAGAGACAACTGTGTATTCCAACAGCATTTGGGTCTGCATGAAAAACCAACGGGCAGCCATAGAAGGTATGGATATTATTATACAGATGGAATAGAACTGCATGGACTGAATATGAAGTATGTCTGAACACAGATAGTGAACAACACACAGTGGGCAAACATAGGCCAATACCTCTACTGTATCCTGTTGGTTCTAATGTTAAATTATTTGAATGTAATGGAATTCAATGCCATAACTGAGTCCAACCTTATTAAAGCCAACTCTTTGGTTTGGTTCATAAACTGGTCACATTAGTGAGGTTCAGTTGTATTAGTATATGATAATAAAAAAAATACAGTTTTATGTGATTTGAAGCATTTATAATATTAATTTTCCCTTGCTTCGCCCCCTTGAACCGCCACCAGGGCTTCGACCCTGGACCCCACCATTCTCCTGCCCCCCCCAATTTTTTCTGGATCTGCCACTGATTATTATAATTACGTCTACCCCCTGGAACTCTTTTAACACCTAGTTGCAATGATTTCCCTTTACTCTACATAAACTTGCAGATCTCTTCATGCAACTGGAAATATCTGTTTAGCACTTTCCCGCCACTAAGCCAGTACACCTCTGTGTATTAGAGCATGTGACCATTTTCAGCATAGCTCCTCAATAAAGGCCTTAAACTGGCCCTGGTTTAAACCTTTGGCTCTTATAAAGTAAACGGTCACGGTGCTCATCATGTTCCATTGTCAGTGCTTTGTCTCAGTGTTTGTTGGTGTGCGATGCAGTAGTAGACTGTCCGCTCACCTGTGCAGTTCTCCTGCCACATCTTCTCATGCATCCTGCCCACCAGAGCGCGAATGACCCCTCCATAATTCGGGGGTACTCCCTTCACTTGTTCTATGACCACCATAGGTGCCCTGTCCTGTTCCTCATAATGTCTCTGTGAATAAAATTGAATCTTAATTCAATAAAGTAGTATGTTTTTAAACTACATGGAAAACCTACCAGCACACCAGATTGGTTACGCTTTTTGTACTCAAGTAGGGCTTATAAGACCTAGGACTGGTGAGGTCACCATATGTCTCTCTATGTCTCATATGGTTCATATGTCTCTGTGTTTTTGTTTGTTTGTTTGTTTTTTTCTTTTCGTCCTGTCTCTGTCAGTGTATCTGTCTTTCTTTTTTTGTGTGTGTGTCTGTCTGTTGTCTCTGGACCTGTTGTTGTGGGTTGGTAAGGAACAATGATACAGTAAATAATTGAACTTATAAAGACGTCAGCTTGTATCCATAAACGAACAGAACACTTAAATAAGGTTGTAAAATAATACATTTTCAACAAGCTAGACCTCTGCTGGGTACTTACACGCCATGTCAGTGTCATAATAGTCGGACTCGACATCAGCACTGGACAGTAAAG
>JAPQRQ010036829.1:0-10520 GCA_037367365.1 Apogon talboti | reverse complement strand
TACCGTGTGAAATTATGTGCACTAGGTTGTGCACTAATCTTCTGTTCTCCAATAACAGTACAATATTTATTCAATATTTATCCAAATATAAATGCACTATATTTATATAGACGTGGTTCATAGTTATACATGCTTTTTACATAGATATAAATACTGTATTCATTAATATCTACTGTTAACATTATTAATATTGTTCATATATATATATACTGTCACATACTGTTAATACTGCAAATTTGTGTCTATTCATATTTTGTTCAGTTTTATATTTTATTCTACATAGCTCTATTCTTATGTTACTTGGTAAAATTTCTATTCTATTTTCTTATCTTATTTTTTTAAATGTTATATTTGCTCTGTTCTTATTTCTGTAGTACTGGTGTTTTGTTAAACAGATGCACATGTCATGTTGTGGAGTGGTTCAGTGGAATAGAATGGAACTAAATATCAGACAGGGTGAAAACATCACAACATTTCAACACATGTATACAAACCTTATTTTTCAGAGATATAGTGGCAGTGAACGTGAGTCCAGCAGTAATGGTTGTCGATGGGATGGAACCATTTGTTCCGTTTTTGTAATGCAGTGACTGACCTTTTCTGTTATGGACTGTATGGACATGTTGAATGTTATTGTTTATGTCCGGTAATCCCGCACATGTGCAGTACACTGGAGGGCAAAAGCACTGCTCCCACTAATAACAAAACGTAGCTACACAACCACTGCTGTTGTCGTTTTAGAAACATCTGCTCAAAAAGGAAAATCAAAGAGATACGTATGACTAGTTTAGATCACCTTTGTGTTGATGATCGCCAAAGGTACAACACAAAGCTAACTGTATTTAGCCAAAAGCTTCCAGACCCGTTTCAAAGAGCTGACGAACTGTGGGTTGACAGTCCACAGAAATGTCCTCCAGTTCAGTATGGGGACATCTATAACTACCTCATCAACACACCAGGAGTTTACACAGCAGAGGACATGAGGGCATAGAAGTCACTAGATGGACAAAACTTGTGTGTGTCAGGACATGTGGGACAGATAATGGACCACCGTAATGATCACATGACCACTGTATGTTCACATTCTCATGACTGTTAACCATAGCTTTGGCCATTTTTCATCAGCTGGAAACCTGTGAAATTTGGATACCCTAAAACGAATGACATGAATGATGAATGACAGTAGTGGTTCTGGTCTGTAATGTGTATGTATACCGAATAACAGAAGTATAAACTGGAGGGAGAGGTTATTTTACCTACCAGAACAACTACTATCATTCGTTATTGGGCGTACACGTACCAGACCACTACTGTCATTCCTCATTCGGTGTCATTCGTTTTAGGGTATCCCTGTGAAATTTAACATTACTGTCCTTCTTTGGTCTGTCAGTCCATCCTACAGCGCTTCAAGTGTTAACCATATTGATAGATTTTTCAGTTGTTAATATGTCACGGCTGTATTTAAATTTAGCATGGTCTTTTGACAACTTCACAACTAAAACCAATGTGGGACATCAGAGGAGCAGAGTCTTTTTGCCTTCCAGTCGGAGGCAGAGCAAAAAACCACATGCACATGATGTCATGTGGCAATGTGTCCATACATTGGCTGATTGGCAGGTCATATGGAATGGGGGCGGGACAATGGAGGCTAAATTTCTTCCTATTCCTTTTCAGACATTGAGTGTTGTTGAAGAGTCACAATGAAATGGTTGTACATTTGTGTGATATTTGTTTTCTGTTTTGGTTGATTTATTTCCATATATTGGAGTGTCCATTTGAATCTGGAATTTGTTTTACCTGCTTATGGTCAAAGTTAAGTCTATCTATATACGGCTATGAAATGGACAGAGTTTATTCTGATATGTCAAACACTGTTATGAAATGTACTTATGAAATGGACAGAGTTTATTTTTGATATAGATAATATTTTTGTGTTCTTTGTGACTTTGTGATCAGTAGAAAACGACGGGGTAAGGGGGCGGGAGTATATAGGTTGACCTTCATCCCACTCCTTTTTGAATTTTTTTTCTTTTTTTATGTTTTTTTCCCTTCTTGTTTTTGGTTTTTGATATTCGAAAAAATAAATAAATGAATAAGTAAATATATAAATATTATTGCAGTAACTGGTGTAGCACAATGACAACAAAGTCTATTCTATTCTATTCTATTCTATATACAAAATATACATATTAAAACACTCTATTATGACATAAAATGAATTAAATGATGAAACCAGTAAAATAATAACAGTGGAAAAAGTTAAATTACATTCTGAAAACGTTTACATCTGCAAAGGTTCCTTTAAAATGTAAATAGCATAACATGCGCACTAACACCCCTCAGCCAGAATGGAGCTATGTTCAGTAGTCTTCTGTTCCATGACAACATGCATCCACAGTATAAATGTGGTGCAGATATGTCAATGCATTCTACAGATAATGTCGTTACGTCATTGAATGGACATACAGACGGACAGATGGACAGACAGACACAGACACACACACAGACAGACAGGCGACCAAATGATTCCAATACCCCTCAGGCCAAGGGGTAATAAAATGAACAACTGGAAATGTCTTAAGAAACATCAGTGTAATGTTCCCAATATTCAGCTTCAGTTGATCATTTCCACATGTTCATTATAACGTACAGATCACAGTGGATCTACAAACACACAACATTTAATAACAGACACAATATTGGTCCAATTACACTGGTTTATATGAAGACATGTCAGGTTGGTCACATTTGTTCAGATTATTCACGTTTTTTTTTTGTGAAAGGATAGTTTGTAAAAGTGAATATTTAGATGTAATTTAACTTTTTTTACAATAAAACCTGGAGTTGTGGTTATTTTTAGGTTATTCTGTTGTTATTTTACTGTTCCAACCCACTGGAGGTCATATTGGTCTGAATGTGGAACCTGAACTAACATGACTTTGACGTCCTTGATTGTTCATACAGTATGTTCAGTGTCCTTCTCACGGGCCGGATTGGACCTTTTGGCGGGCTGGTTTTGGGCCACGGGCCGTATGTTTGACCCCCGTGTTTTAGACCATGTCTGTGAATCCAGACAGATGAATGCTTATTCCAGGCTCATAGAGGTCGTTGGAGGTGGATGTGAAGGCCGGTGTCCTCAGCCTGAACCTCTAAAAGTTCAACTGTCATATATTCACCCAGCAGGAATGTGGAGCGGGGCGCTGTTTCCTGTCAGCTGTTTTTCAAGGGAATTAACAGCTTCCAAAGAATCTGCTGTGGTGACTCAGTATGTATTTAAAATCTCATTTCCATCCCTCGGTAACAGTCATGATAACATTTCTCCTCCCAGCTTTCACTACTGAAATGTGGAAACATGTCGACAGCAGGAATCTGAGTGTTCTGGTCCCAGTTCACTCAGTAACACTGTCATTTACTGTTTGATATGTGGGCAAATATACATATCACATCTGTTTATTTTACCCAAACCCTATTTACTTTAGCTACTTTTAATTTGGTTGTACTTGTTACATTGACAATAAAGATATTCTATTCTATCTGTAGAGAAAAAAACAATTACTGCACAAGAGAGATGGTTACAAATACTATATAAATATCAGACAAGGAAAATGAAGTCCAGTTAGTCCAGTACATGAAGGACACACTCATCTCAATAAATGGCGTTGTATGTCACACCAGTTCTTAGGGCATCTGGCGGGCTATACTTACGCATTTTCGACCTGTCGCGTGTTATTCAACGCCATTTGATCGCGTGTCAATTTAGGCCGAGCTGTCCAGTTCACATAACCCTGACCCTCAGTGTGTGTTGTCTGACACATGGATGCAGGTTGGACAGGGGGCGAATAACGGCGTGAACACACACACGGAGAGCTTATAATGTGTACAGATAACACACCAATTAAAGGTGGCGTGTGTATTTACACGAGTCATGATAGCAGGTTGTCCATGAGACATATTGTGAATCAAAAATGAATACCTTTTGAAATTAATGGATAAATTTTACTTCAGTGGGCTTCATGAAACGTGTCTCTTTAATATTCTGAAGCTTTTTGATCATTTTAGACTTAATTATGACACTGTACATTTTAAAGAGGGAAAAAATTAAAAGCTAAAATATTTCTGATTATAATTTTAAACATCACAGATCTGTTCCTTGTGTTGGTAAAGTCGTCTCATGATTGCTTTAACTGTAAATGACTTTCATTTTGGGTGTGAATGAAGGGTTTCTGACCAGTCAGTTGCTGTTGCCGTGTAGAAGTAGCCAATGGCAGTAGAGGATTCCAAACATTGTTACAGCTGAGTCCCTGGCAGGTTTTCTCGTAACCTTTGGCCGAGTGGTTAATAAATGTAAGATGACACTCTGTGGCTGGACGTCTATCGGTGAAATGCACCCTGGGAGTTGGTGCTTGTTCTGATTCGGTGTCTATCTCCTCATCTTTTGGAGACTCTCTGACTCTGAGGAACATAGTGGAGCTGTTACCGTTACTTCCCATTTCAGTCATTTCCCTCTGCTTCATCCATTTGTTCCTGTCGACTCACACAGAAGAGGATTCTAAATGTGACTGGACAAAGAGTATTCAGGGCTTCACTTTGACTTTTTCTTCTTGTGTGTGACTCAGCATCCTCCCATTCAGTCACCACATCATCACTGATTCAAACACTGACTCCAGTAGAACCCACCCAACAGGACCTCATGACGAGACATTAATATACACGCCACTTTTAATTGGCCTGTTATATGTAGGCATTTTAAGCTTTCCGCGTGTATGTTCACGCTGCATCACATGACACGCACTGAGGCTTAGGGTTAGGGTGCCATTTCTGGTTAGATTTAGGATTAGGGTTAGGCTTAGGTTTAGGGTTAGGGTTAGGGTTAGGATTAGGGTTAGGTTTAGGGTTAGGGTAAGGGTTAGGGTTAGGCTTAGGGTTATGGTTAGGGTTAGGGTTAGGTTTAGGGTTAGGGTAAGGGTTAGGGTTAGGCTTAGGGTTAGAGTTAGGTTTAGGGTAAACGCAAAATGGGTCAAATATTGATACCCGATCACATGGTGTCCAGTAACACGCCAAAACTCGCAAATGCGTACGTATAGCACGCCAAACGGCAGCAAACTGGCATGTCATGATGTGATTTCATGAGATCAGTCTGACCCACCATTAACTGTGGACAATATTAATGAAACCGAAATGTCTAATTGAAGTTATGTGTATAAATGACCCAAAGGATTTAATCATTCTTTCAATGTTTTTCTGAAAAGATGAAAGTGCCGATCCCAGTTACCGACAGGCGAAGGCATGGTACATCCTGGACGTAGCTTTAACATTTCCTATAGTATGCGTTAATAGAAAAGCACTCTATAAATCTAATCCATTATTATCATTATTTTTAAGTAGTTTGAGATCATGGCCGTCTTACTTGTTTAACCTCACTAGTATTTATTTTTGATGCACCTTTAATTCAAAACCCAATATCTTTGGTAAGAGTTGACAAAATGACTTGGCACAAACATTGACCTGGACACATGGATGAATTGAAGAGTTTGGTGGTGAAGGGTCAAAGGTGAAGCTCACTGTGACCTCATGTCTGTCCTTTCTTGTGAATGGGATATCTCAGGATTATCTTAAGGGAATGTCTTCAAACTTGACAAACATTCACTTGGATTCAAGGATGAGCTGAATACAAAAGGTCAAAAGTCAAGACTGATTTAAAAAAACAAATAAAAACTAAATCACTAAGTTAAAATTCTGCCATTCTAGCTTTGAAGAAATTGTGTTTCACCTTTCAGCCATTAAGTTGTTTAACAATCTTGAAGTCCTCCACATAAACATAAAAAAAAACTCAAACTTGAATCTATCTCATTATTCCAGCTTTATCTATGTTCAGTTGTTGAAAATTCTGACACATCAAGTCATTGGTTTATTCATGAGACCCACTCACAAATATGTTATTCCATAATGTGAATGAGGGGAAACCTGTAGAAGAGGACCAAGAATGGAGCCTTGAGGAACTCCACAAGTGGTCTTTGTTTGTTCACATTGAATTTGAACCTGATTTTTTTATACCATTGACATAAAGAAATTTTATCAACTATACTGAAAAAATAATTCAACAGGAAAACAGGACCATGATATTAAACTTTTTCATTGGATGTTTTAGTGTCTCCATCAGTAGAATTATTTCTTTCTGTCGCCATGATTGTTTCCTGGAAACTCATCTGATCACTCAGTGTTACCTCTAAAGATGAGCAGAAGAAAATTAATTTCAACCACAGAGAAAATCAAAGAACTTCATACTGGTCACCCTCAAAGTCCTTTTCTCCCCCCATTTGTTCACAAAATTAGTTTAGAGTAAATTTTTTTTTTTTTTAAAAATCCAAATAAGAACTTATCCGAAAGAGAAGAAACACATTTTTCTAAAAATGTAAAAACTTTATTTGACCAACACAAACATCATTTAAAACAATTAATGCCATACAATCCAAATGTGCAGCGCTAACATACACAGTGAAACCCAAGGCTCGTACGTGTTTCCAGTCATCAGCCTCACTGATCAGATCAGTTCAGACGCTCAGTCCATCAGTACCAGACAATAGCCACATATTACAGTCATGTCACTCATTTGAACCCGTTTATGTCATGTTTAGGTTCTCAGTTCACTCCGGCTAATGAGCAGAAAATTATTGTCCAAAAAAGAATCCAGAACCTGCAGGAACTTGGACCAAACACCCAGGACCACTTTGGACCAATACTGGACTCAAAATAAAGATCATTAAACCATGTTGGTTCAGGTTCCACATTCAGCCCAATATGATCTGAACTGGACCGGACCAGTACAATAACAGTGAAAAATGAAAATTAAATTATGAAAATGTTTACATCTACAAATTATCCTTTAAAAAATGTGAACAACCTGAAAAATCACTGCATTTTTACCAATATTCTGTCTCAGTTGATCATTTCCACATATTCATTCTAACCTACAGATCACAGTGGATCTACAAACACACACAACATTTAATTACAGACAGAATATTGGTCCAATTCCACTGGTTCATATGAAGACAGTTCAGGTTGGTCAGATTTGTTCAGGTTCTTCATAATTTATTGTGAAAGGATAGTTTGAGAATGTAAACAATTCCTTGTGATTTTACTTATTTATACTAACAGACAAACGTTTGGAGCTGTCATTATTTATATGTTATCATGACAGTATTTTACTGGCCTGACTTGAGGCCATATTGGTCTGTATGTTTTCTCTGAACTAGAATTATTTTGACATCAACTTATCATTTATTCATGTCCATCTCATCAGATCTACAAATACACCAAACATTTAAGAATATTGGTACAATTACACTTCTCTTAGGACATTTCATGTACATTTTTTCCCCGTTATTCACATTTTTTGTGAAAGGATAGTTTGTAAATGCAAACATTTTCATGTAATTTCACATTTTTACACTAAAACTTTGGAGTTTGGAGCTCTTATATATTGGTTATTATGATAGTATTTCACTGGTCTGACTCACTTGAGGTTGAATTTGTCTGTATGTGACCCTGAACTGAAATGATTTTAACATCCTTTATTGTTAGTATCTAAAGTGTAATTTTTGCATTTCATAAATTCATCCCATGGGCCGGATTGGACCCCTTAGTGGGCTGATTTTGGCCCATGGGCCGTATGTTTGACCCCCCCTTGTCTAAAGACTGCACTCTTGTTTCCAACCTGATTATTCAGTCATGCCCTGGTGTTTAGTGACATCTAGTGGTGGTTTATCAGAAACAGCGCTTGTCCAGTAAAACCTGGGCCACGGGGGCTGTTTCTGAGGTACCAACGTGGAGCTGATGAATCTGGGTTCTCAGCCACAGTTCCTGAGGAAAGGACATTGTTCTTGTGGTGGAATAGATCCCAATGTCAAACCAGCGACAGATGTGAGCTGTAAAAGCTGCGTTCACAGCTCATGGTGTGGATGTGGACCTGATGGAGGACATGTGGTTGAGCAGAACCAGCTGCACTTTGACAACAGTCTTTGGTTGTAGGTGGTCAGGTATTTACATCCAGCTGAGTTTATTGGTATCTCCAGTGACAGACACTGGAAACCGTGTATATTAGTTTTTAGACCAAAGAGTGCAAACGTTGAATGACTTAGACCAGGGCTGTCAAACTCATTTAAGTTCAGGTTCCACATACAACCCAATATAGGCTCAAATGGACCAGAACCAGTAAAATAATAACAGTGAAAAAAGTTAAATCATATTATGAAAACATTTACATCTACAAACTAAAAAATGTGAATAAAATGAACCACAGAGAACTGGAAATTTCTTAAGAAAAATCATTGTAATGTTCCTAATATTCATTCTCAGTTGATCATTTATACATGTTCAATCTAACGTACAGATCACAGTGGATCTACAAACACAACAACATTTAATAACAGACACAATATTGGTTCAATTACACTGATTTATATGAAGATGTTTCAGGTTGGTCACATTTGTTCAGGTTATTCACATTTTATTGTAAAAGGATAGTTTGTAAATGTCAACAATTTCATGTAATTCTATGTGTTTATACTTTAAAAAAAGAAAAATTTGGAGTTATTTATAGGTTATTATAATAGTATTTTACTGGTCTGACCCACTTGAGGTTGAATTCAACTGCATGTCACTCCTGAAGCTAAAATGATTTTAACTTCTTTGATTGTTAATATCTTAAGTGTAATTTTTGTGTTTCACAAATTCATCCCACCGGCCGGATTGGACCTGTTGGTGGGCCGGTTTTGGCCCACGGGCCGTATGTTTGACACCCCTGACCAGGGTCTGAGGCGCTAATGCTAGTATCACCAGGGTTTAAGTTATTTATAATGTAGAAAGTGTAACATATGACTGTCACTTCACTGCATACTGAGAACCTGGACAGATATTTGACCCTATTTCAATAACAGCTGATGTTAGCTGATATCACTGCCCCATAGTCATGTGACAGGCAACATGTTAGCTGACATCACTTCCCCATACAGTCATGTGACATGGTCAGGAAGGTGTAAACCAGCTCTTGCTCTCTAACATGCTAACATTAGCTGTTAGCTAAGGGATATCCGCCATGGTCTGATTTCCATCCAGGTTTTATCTGTTCGTGGTCTTTTCAGTCGCTGATCAACAAGGAAGCGGTGAAGTGCAAACAAGTGGTTGGTTCCCTACAGTAATTTATGGATTCACACCTACTCTGGCATACCCAGGCCTGTCTCCACCCTGCAGTACAAGCTACCATGGTTGTCGAGGGAGGGATGCTGCAAAAGGTGCATTTGCAAAATAATGTCTAGAGAAGTTGTTTTGGTGGAACATGTGGACATGAGGAAGCAATGACGAAACGTGAAATTCCCACGACATCAAACTCCACATTAAAAGGTGTGTCTGTGGTGTTATAAAATGTCCAAACTAATGTTAACAGGCCAGAGTGACTGAATAAAGTCAAAGAACCTATCATCAGTAACTCATACAGTCACAGTCACAGTCACTACATTATCAGCATGTTTGATGTGGAAACATGGCATCTGTGGGTGTAAAGGGCATAAAACCCAGGTGACCTACACTCTGTCCTGTCCCTGAACGCCTCCTGGCTCATGCATCCAATGTGACGTGGAAGCAGCCTGAGCTCAGCATTTCTTAGACAAACCGTTTTTACAACAATACAAAATAGATGATCTCCATATGAAAGAAAAGAAATAACAGAAACAGCTAAAGGTTTGTTCAGTGGTTCTGTTTGAGATGTTTGGACCAGAACACTTCCCTGTATCGTCCCGTTTAATTTGGCTGCAGCATGTTCTTGATCTGCTTGGAGGTAGTCTCATCGTTCAGATGTTTGGTGGTGTACCTGCAGAGGTGGAACACAGTATTTAACATTAAGGCCTATCACATGCACTGTGTCTGTGGTGTGTTCAGGGGCGGTCGGACCTCAGAGCGTTGAGTAATCCCTCCACGCTGCTGGGTGGCTGCTCCTTCAGCACCCGGATGCAGCCTTTCATCTGGAAAACACAAAATAAGAAGCATCATGTACATTTAGATGGAAGCGGTCTGAAAGTGAAGAAGCATCCGAGGAAACGGAAAAGCCAACATCAATGAAACGGAAAGATTTAAGACGAGAACAAATGTTAATAAAACAGAGGAAACTACGGTGGCCCAGACAGGTCAGAAAACCTTTGAACAAATATACAATGTAAGCAAGAAAATGAACAAGAACAACTAAAATAATAAATAAAATGACCATAAACATAAAATAAGAAATAAAATAAAAACATACAGTATAAAATAAGAAATACAATTACATAAACATATAAAATAATAAATACACAAAAACATAAAATAATATGAACAAAAACATAAAATAATATGAACAAAAACATATAACATAAATAAAATGTACAAAAACATGCAATAATAATGTTCGATAAGCTGTTGGATGTTCTAAAAGTCATCTTCTAAAGTTCTAAAATGCAGGTTCTAATGTTCTAAAAGTCATGTTCTAA
>JAPQRQ010036826.1:0-10530 GCA_037367365.1 Apogon talboti | reverse complement strand
AGAGGTGGGTCACGGTTCAGGTTCTGCCGTGGGCTTGGACCGGGTCTGTGATGTCATGTGATGCGACTCACCGGGTTCTTGTCAGGGTGCATGGTGAGCGCCAGCTGTTTGAAGGCTCGTCTGATCTCTCTGGTCGTCGCCTCTCTGCTCACGCCCAGGAGCTCGTAGTAGTCTTGACTCTCGGCCCAAACGGACGCCATTAAGATGAGGAGGAGGAGGAGCAGCAGCGGCGACGTCGGGCGAGGACGCCGAACCCCAAGGATGACCCTGAACCCCGTTACCATGGCAGCAACACGATGACAACAATGACAACCGGCAACTGAAACACAAACAGGACAGTGAGGATTCAGTTCAAGTGTTGATATAGTCAAAACTGGAACAAAACTGGAACACTGGTCCATATGTTCTGGTCTCATCTGCCTTTTAATACATATAGGAGGGTGATATTTAACCCTATAAGGACTCCCATTATAATAGGCCTAGATTTATTTATGTTGGTTTTGCAATAAGTGTCAGAAAATGTCTTTTTTTCTTTCTTTCAGGAAGAACTTAACTTTCAATATCTGTCCATTAACTATCATTATTATATGTAATAAATGCTTAAAACAGTGTGTTATAGTCAAAAATAAAAAAACAACTTGAATATTTTATCATATTTATAAAAAACTGTACATGTACATAGTGAAACTTTATGAGATTATAGAAATAAACTTTCAACTATTTTCCATGTGTTCAAACATTTTAGTTTGTCTAGATCATTCTGTGTCCATGTTCTTCTTATTTTTAGTTCTTTCTAGTCATTTTGATCCTGTGTGATAGTCTCTGTTCACTTTCTGTCTAGTTGTAGACAACTCATTTCACTGACAAAAACATCCATCATCTGATACAAATACAGACACTGAATCTGTTTTTGCCCTGGATAGATCTGCATACAGTATTACATATATATAGAAATATACATACATTTATAGAATATTTACACATAAATTATAACTATCAAAGAACTACATAAAGCAGAAAAATGCAGAGAAAACAGAGGAAAAAAAAGACACTCAACAAAAACACGTCAGAACACACTACTAGAACACTCCAAAACAGACTATCACTATTATATACAATTATTTACAAGAATTCACCACTAAAACGCTGATAAAAGCTTCATCGGGAGTTAAGGTAATTTGAATGACAGTGTATGCAAAAATGTGGCACTGAACCCACAAGTGTCCAGAAAGGGTTAATACATATTGGAAGGTGATACTTGGGGTAACTGGACTAGATTACAAAAGTTTCTGTTCCTGCAGAATCCAGATTAATTCTCCTAAAATACAGTAAAGACTAAAACTAATGAAGAGACCTGGTTCTAATGCACAAGAGTAACTCTGGGAACGGTGGCAGAGGGGAAAATATTATCTAGAATCTTATATAGATAATGTAAATCAGCTCCACAGTGTTATGGTTGGACCAGAGTTACTGCAGTTATCAAAAGGACAAGACCTTATTAAACTCATCAACCAAACCATTCTGTTCAGGAAAATAAAAATGAAATACAGTTCCAACAATGCAACACAAACTGAATGACAGTTTTATACCTCTAATTTATTATTGTTCTTTTTTTTAACCTCTTCTTTAATAACAAGGTGAGAGAGAAATGGTATTTTCTCTGTATGTCCTGTACATGTATTGAATTATTCATAAATAAATCTTAACAAATCATATTTTACATCACAAATTCTTTCCACTGACCATAATCAGTTTATACAAATCAACTCAGACTAACACTAAAACTAAAGAAAATCTCAAATAAAACAAGTCAATTCATAAATCTACATTTCTTCTACATTTCAAATTCTACATAAAAAGAGAAATAAAGCCACTTAACCGACTCAAGCTAAACAGAAACCACAAAGCATTAAAAATGAATATAATGGGTTAAGTTCTATAATATCTATATAATAACCAAGCTATTTTGCAAGAATTTTGGACGCGCATTGTTATAATATTTGGAAAACAGTACAAAGCAACGTGTAACGTATCTGATCATTTATGAGGTCGATGCCCATTTCCAATTGCATGAATAACACACAACACCCACTGTTAAAATAACAGTTAACGGAATAAAAACACAGTCTGTTCAAGCTAATGGGGTGTGTTTTCACTGAGGAAGAAACCACAGCAGAGGATTTACTCTTTCTTAAGCAAAACAAAACTTAAAACAGCCTTCTCAACACTTGGAAACTGTGAAAAAGTGATTGGAATTCATCTCATCTTAAGTGCATTTATAGAAAAAATAAAAATAAATGAGCAATGAAATTAAATGAAAGACACATTTACTGTATATAAGAAGCAAAAACCTTCACATTTAAAGGAAGTTACACCACTGTTAAACATTACTCTAAATGCTGCCCTTTGGTTGGAAACTATGCCGATGTGTGAAGAATAAAATCTGATTTTAATCACAGTTTAGACTTTATTGGACTTTTCCAAATGAGCTAACGGAGCTAAGCTAAGCTAGCAGTTCAGCAGTCAGCTCCAAACAGCGTCTATTTCAACCGATTAACCCGCAAAACTCACCGTCAAATTAACCCGCTAACATCCACAATAATGAGCTTAAAGTGTACCTGACAATTACAGAGGTTAAGGTTAATAAAGAAGCCTCGTTACCTTGGAGGTGCCTCAACTTTTAAAAGTCTGCGGATCCGGTTCAGGCTCCGGTTTTTACCGGCATCAAGTTGAACGCAATGTAATAATGTCACTTCCGCTCAAACCAGAAATGTCAAAATAATAATACGACTTATTTTCAAACAAATGAACTGAATTGGTCTATTTTATTAACAACTATTACAACAGAAAACAAACACTGGGTAATATCAGATAAATTTTAGTAAAATCATGCTTCACAATCTATTTCTGACTTTTACTTTTAATGCCATATACATGTGTCTCTGCTGATTAAATCCAACTTGATTACGTACGCCTTGTGGTGCATTCACAGACACACTTTCACAGGTGTAAATATTTCTTCTGAGGTAAATTCTACTGACTGTAGATATTTTTCCTGGATAAAAAACAAAGAACCATGTTACCTCGGTGTTTCCTCTCAAATATGATCCTGAAAATGAAGCACTTGCAAATTTTTATATAAAAATCAACCCAGAATATTATAGAAAAGAAACTCATCGAATCAAACAACAATTCCTGTATGTCAGACTGGGCAGTTAAATTGTGAATGACAATAAAGTAGACTCAAATAGGATTTTTTTAAACAAATCATAAAATCGTAAAACATGTACTGATAAAAAAGATGACAGATTCTTTGTTCTTTCTGCTTCACAGGATTGCCAAGGATATCTACGATGAAGAGCAAATATTTATAATGTGTTCTATTTTTTTTCAATTTTTTTACTATGTTCCTGCTGCACCGTGGGCCTTTGAGTTTTGTAATATTAGTCTTCTGTATGTGCTGTACATATGGCATAACTGACAATAAAACTGCTTTTGACTTTAATTCATATATTCTAATACCTCTAAAATTTTATTAGTACAACAAAATATTTGTCCTTAAATCTAATAAATTTTTGTCAGTTCATTTCTTATTAAGTGAAACCCTTCAGAATCTTCCTAAGGGTACAATTACAGCTTCTATGTGTATTTATTTCAGAATGTTTTCTTGGGAACATCATTAACTCACAAATTTCCAGGCTACATTAAACGCCTTCTGATGATACGCATGAAACCTGCGACGGAAGTGATTGTGTAGCCGCAGCAGCTCCTGGGTTGTCATCCACTATAGCAGCAGCTTACAATAAGACGAGTAAACCAGATTCAGACCAATATTTCTCATCCAGAACAGTGATGTGATCCCGGTTGCATGCTAACACTTAGTCTTCACCTCCTCCGGACTGAAGTTTATTATTTATTTAATATAAACAGTGAGTTAAAGTGAGTATTTTGTTAGCCGTGCTAGCCGCGTTAGCCGCTAACCCACCTCCTCCTTCCCTTCGTCACTTCCTCCTTTTGAAAATCGCGGCCACAAATTAACAGAAATGGAGCTTCAGTGTGAGTTGGATCTTTAAATCTGTTCTTTATGGGTCTGTAACAGGTTGTTTATATGTTTATTAGGCCGATGTGTGAACTGTAGTCGTTAACTTCAGTTGTTAGTTTGACAGAAGAACATGTGACTTAAGTTCAGACAAACCGGGCTGATCTGGGTCTAAAACTGATTTTAAAGCCCGTCTCATCTCATCTGTTTTACAGCTGGTTTTATGTTCATCAAACAGGACTTGTATTTGACAATTCATTGATCATAAAGTGTTTAGACTTATTAAAACCCAGGTGATTCCAGATTTATCTTTGTAGTTCTACATGTAGGTGTATCTTTCCTCACTCTAGGATGTTCTGGATTCAGAATCTGTCGATCTCTGGACCATGTCAGGGTCTGTGACCCTTTATTGGGCTCCAGTTGTAAATTGAGGTTAATACTAAAAGTCGTGATCATTTCGGACGCAGTGTTTTCTCTTCCCTATATTGAAGAGTTATCATGTTAACTTGTCCGGAGATGTTTCTTTCCGTTGTTTATATACAGTCACAATGTGTTTGTTGTTGTTGTTTTCAGCTTACGTGAGCGTGACCACTTTCTGTGGGATTTAGTTGACTGCGACTGAATATATTTTAATGAAAAATCTAACAGAAATACATTGATGTATAATTTGGAATTTAAAGTGATAGTAACATGTGATATATAATGTACATTATAACAATTAACATGGTAAACAAAAAAAAACAACACTACATCACATTATAGACAACATATCATTGGTTGCATATACACACATTTCATCCTTCTCACACGTTTATATAATTACAACAAGACATCAAGATGATCACTTGCTTTTACTGGTAGAATACACATGAAAATACTGCCTCTGAGTTGATCGTGAATGATCGGGACCTTTAGTTTATGCTGTAAATCAAAGCGTTTGCTCTGTTTGTCCTGAGTGAAACAGGCTGCACAGACCCAACAGAACCATTAAAAACCTGCTGACAGGTGAGTGCAGGTGTGTTTTCTGATGGTTTCTCTGTTCTCGTCTCAGTGGGCAGTGAACCCATGACCCTTGGCTCCCCCACCTCCCCTAAACCTGCATCAGGGGCACAGTTCCTTCCCGGGTTCCTGATGGGCGACCTGCCGGCACCCGTGACGCCTCAGCCCCGCCCCTTCAGCTTGGCCTCACCCATCCTGGACAGCACAGGTATGTAGCAGGACACGCCCACCAGCACATCACCCGACTGTGTATGAGGAGATTATCAGTTATTGATGTGTTTATGGTGATCAGTAACAACAGGAGGAGGAGGAAGCTCCGCCCCTCAACCGGTTGTTCCCACCCCCAAAGACAAGAGTGGAGCCCCACCGGTTCGCAGTATCCATGACGACCTGGTGACTGTAACAACGCCTCTGGCAGCACACAGACAGGTGAGTACCCCAACCGTCCATAAGAGAGTATTGGTGTTTTTTAAATCTAGTGAAATTAAAACCTCAACAACTACTAATACTTCATTAACGTGATTTAACCTTTAACAAGGTTTCAGACACTGATGCGTCGAAACATACCTGAGTCAGTATGACTATACGGCGCCTTTGGTGTCCTCCAGCAGAATCTGTGACCATGAGCAAACTGAAAAATAATGAAACTCTGTGGTTTTATTATAAACATTTACACATATATCAGTACAATTTTAAACCTCTTTAAATGTGATTTTATTATTTTAAACAATTTTCTTTGAGGGAATCTACATGATTTGTGCATGTAGATGCCCTTCTGCCCTTCTAACTTTAGTGAGCTTGATAAGTGTTTAAATTGAGAAAAAAATTTAATTCTTTTTAGATGTTGTCATTATACTAAATAAGTTTTTTGATAATTTCTATTTTATTTTCATAATAATTTTTAACATTCTACACGTGTCCTTGAAATCGCTGTCCACCCTGTCACTTTGGGGGGAACTGCCCCTTTAATAATGTGGTTGATTACATCACTGATGACATCATCATCATTTTGAGTGTCTTCATTGGAGGTGGTTACATAGTCTATGAGAGTATTTAGTATTTACATTTACATTTCAAAAAGTTCATCGTTTTGTGTTTGTACTTAGATGTGGTCTCAGCATGTCCACCCTGTCACCACCAAATATGGTTTAATATAAAACTTTTCAGGAATTCTAAATATATTTGTTGAACATTATAGTCTCTTCAAAGATGGCCTACTTTACCAACTCAAGGTCCAACATGTGGTCATTAAATGCTAACTTTAGCCAAAACTGTCCACCCTGTCACTTATTTTATATGTATTTGTCAGTGACAGGGTGGACATGTTAGTCTCATATTTTGTGGTCTGCAAGTACTTTGGCTGCTTGCAAAAAATGTATGTCTAACAGTCTATAGTCGACATTACACATGGAAATAAAGTTATTATGTGGAAAATCTCAAATTTTTTGGACATTTTGGTGTCTGAAAGGCATCTTATCGTGATACTGACCCATGTATACGCAAACATAAAATGAAATACAAGGCAAATATAGAAGAGCTATCTGATCCACAACCAGTGTAAGAAACCATTGATTCTGAATGTGCAGCTAATCAGATCCTTAAGAATGCTAATGAATATTACTGTTGTGATGTGTTCAATGTTTACAGTTAACTTCAGAATCAGAATACTTTATTAATCTCAGGGGGACATTTTTGTGGGTTACAGTTGCTCCATTCAAGTATGTTAGAGTTGTTCTTATTACTATAAAATTCTGACCTAAGTGTGTGTCTTTTTCGTGTCCTCAGTCTTTCCCAGTGATGCAGTCTCCACTGTCCGCCCGCCAGGCGTCCACTCCAGGAGCAGGTACGTCCACAGAACTAGAATTAAAAGACACAACTGGTTCCAGACTGTTTGGGGTGTAAGAACGTACGGACTCATCCTCTATGTGGTCTGTGTCTATGTCCTCTGTGTGGTCTGTGTCTATGTCCTCTGTGTGGTCTGTGTCTGTGTCCTCTGTGTGGTCTGTGTCCTCTGTGTGGTCTGTGTCTGTGTCCTCTGTGTGGTCTGTGTCTGTGTCCTCTGTGTGGTCTGTCTGTGTCCTCTGTGTGGTCTGTGTCTGTGTGGTCTGTGTCTGTGTCTTCTGTGTGGTCTGTGTCTATGTCCTCTGTGTGGTCTGTGTTTGTGTCCTCTCTGTGGTCTGTGTCCAGGCATCCAGCAGCTGTGTCTGTCTCCGGCCCAGGTGGACCCATTCTACAGTCAAGGAGAAGCTCTGTCGTCTGAGGACCAGCTGGACCAGACCTGGGTCACCGTGTTTGGGTATCATCACCGTCCACACATCAATAGAATAGAATAGGATAGAATGTAGTATGTATAAGTATGAATATTAACATATTAACAGCATGGATATCTATGAATATTAATTATATTAACAGTATGTATATCTATGAATATGAACTATATTAACAGTACGTATATACATTAATATTAACTATATTAACAGTATGTATAGCCATGAATATTAACTATATTAACAGTATGTATATCTACATGAATATGAACTATATAAACAGTATGTATATCTATGAATATTAACTATATTAACAGTATGTATACATAGTATATTAACTGTACGTATCGCCTTCGGCCGTCGTTCACATGTTGCATTCACTGTCCGTAGGTTTCCTCCAGCGTCGGCCTCCTACATCCTGCTGCAGTTCGCTCAGTATGGAAACATCCTGCGACATTCGGTGAGACTCAGACAGGTCAAACAGTCACGTATTGATCATCGCTGATGTCGTATTGATGACGTGTTTTCCCGTTAGATGGCGTCTCCCGGTAACTGGATGCATCTTCAGTATCAGTCACGGCTTCAGGCCAGAAAAGCTTTGTCTAAAGACGGGAAAGTGTTCGGAGACGCCATCATGGTGGGAGTGAAGCCCTGCATCGACAAGGTCTGTACCTGTGGGTTAGAGGGTTTAGACTACTATTATATCATAGATTTATTCATGATGTTTCTTTCATAAAAGTGGTGAATATTAAATTTTTTTGAAGGCAGAAAAAACAAACTTGACAAAAACTGTTAGTTGATGTGGGTGGAGTTTATTATGACACTTAGTGGATGTGGGCGGGGTTTATTATGATGCTGTTAGAGGATGTGGGTGGGGTTTTCATTTGTTCATCCACTGTTTATTCACCGCCTATGATTCAGATCCAAACGTGTGACTGAAGACACGTTTGAGTTTTTCCAAATAAATCTAATGTTTTTTTCTCTGAATAAAGTGACATAACAGCTTCATTTCTTTGATTTCAGCACAGAAAATATTATTTCTGTTTATTTTCTTTCTATTATCAGACGTTTTAGATTCAACTTTTGTGTCGCTGTAAATTGCTTTAATGATTCCGTTTTATCTTATTTATTTTATTCAGTAAACAGGGTTCCCGCAGGGTCTTAAAAAGTCTTAAAAGTCTTGAATTTTTAAATCTGCATTTAAAACCTTAAAAAAGTCTAAAGGTATTACATTTGATATGGTCAGTCTTAAGTTATGTTCCAATAAACGTGTTCGCTGTATTGTGTTTAAATATGTCTGTTAAATGTCCAAGCTGAAAAGACAGTACCATTAGCCATACTCAGTTCCAACCAGGCAATTTGTATTGAAATTAGGAACCAATTATCGCTAACTTTGCAGAACATTCAGCCCAGCATAAGTGCAGCCATTAGTCTCATACGTCACCTGAGAAAGCTGACTTTGGAAACTTTAAGAGACGGCTCACAAGCTAAAAGTAAGAATGAGGAAGTGTAAATGTAATAAGGCCTGGCTGGAGAAAAGATCATTCTGGACCTGGTTGACACGACAGGAGGGGAACGGCTGTGCAATGGGCATTAAAGTCTGTTCTAAGTAGTTTTAAAAAGTCTTAAATTTAACTTGTAGGAACCCTGAGTAAAGTACCCATCATGCCTAGCGTCTGTCCTCTTCCTGTCTTTCAGAGTGTGATGGAGAGCAGTGACGCCGTGTCTCCGCCCCTCTCCTCCTCCTTCACTAACTCCTCCTCCATCCTCCCCTCCACCCCTCGCTCCGCCCTCAGACCGCTAAGCTCCGCCTACAGGACGTCCAGCGGCGAGTACCAGGTGACCTCTGACCTCCGTTCATCCACTGTCTGGTAAAGGTTGACTGAATGAATAACTGATGGTGTCCGTGTGTCCGTCCTCAGGTGGTGGCGGACAGACAGACACCCAGGAAGAATGACAGCTTTGTTTCCAAGGCGATGGAGTACATGTTTGGATGGTGACGTGGTCGGTGGTGGACTCACTACAGAGTGTCTGTGTGTGTGTGTGTGTGTGTGTGTGTGTTTTATAATCTGTTTTTTAATGTCATTGATTCAATAAAGCTCCTCTGATTTAATATTCAGTCCAGTGTGTTTCTGTCAGTGACCACCAGGGGGCGCCGCCTCCATGTAAATACATACACTTATCATTACAGACCCAGAAGGATGAGGACGATGAACGTTAATGCACTGAATGAACTCATAGAAATGGAAAATAAAAAGAAAATAGGACTAATACAGTTTAGTTTTACTAGATTATTTTAAACATTTTTGTTCTTTTTTTAATTACCATTATTTTCTTTCATTTAATTTCATTTTCTTGATTATTTTGTTCATCTTTTTTTAAAAATTTTTTTCAATTTCATTCATTTTCAGAACTATTTTAATTTGTTTTTTATTTTATAGAATCATAAAAACACGGGACATGATGTTACATTGTCCTTTATGCCAATAGGTGGTACACACATGAGGTCTTCCTTAATGTTGAGACGTATGGGAGCTGTACCTCAGATATGGATAGAATGTAAATTTCAGGACACATCTTCAGTAGTGTGCCTTTGAGTCATAGGGTGTTTACCCTTTCAACATTAGACACCCTCGTCAAAGGTAGCCAGCTACAGGATGATCAAGCCTGAGCTTGCGTCCCATGTCCAATTATGCGAGGCACCTTATTTTTTCAGCTCCCCAGACTATGCAAGGCGTTCTCTTCCCTGAGTCAATCCTCACGCTGACCACATACCGATTATTTTGTTCATCTTTATTCATTTTAATTTTTACATTTTTTTCTCCACCTTTCTTCATCCCAGACCCACCTGTTTGTCCTGTACACTCTGTTAGGAGGAAAATACTGAGGGTTGAGACTCTTCTTAAGTGAAATAGTGTCCATAAACATCATATGGACTAAAACCCCGAGGGTAACATTAGATTGGTTTCCTTATCTTTTATTATGGTCCCATTATATTTCTTTTCATTCATCTTCTACCTGGCAACAGCAGCTGATTGGACAGAGTGTACAAACCTGTAAAAGGTGAAGTGGATTTAATATAACCTGGGGGACAGTTTTATTATGTCAGAGAGGGTGGATTTATGTGAATATTAATGGAACATTGCCTAATAGGCAAGGCAAGGCAAATTTATTTGTATAGCACAATTCATACACAGGGCAATTCATAGTGCTTTACAAGAATGG
>JAPQRQ010036824.1:0-10533 GCA_037367365.1 Apogon talboti | reverse complement strand
AAATTATAACATAATAAGCTACTTATTATTATTTATTACTTTGCACTTGTTTGTAGTGGTATTTTTTATTCTGCCATTATTAAACTATATATAGATGGAGAACTTTAAACTCAACCCATGAAGAAAGACTTCATCCTTGAGTTTATCATAAATATTCTAAATCAATACATTATATGCTTTGCACTAGACATGAAGGGAGTGAAAAGTGGTAATGGGAAAAATAACTACAGCTGTTAGACGAATGTAGTGGGGTTAAACAGACAATATTTGCATTGGAGATGTAGTGGGGAAGAGGGATGAGGTTGGAATGGCATTTAGGAAGTAGAAAACAGTAACCTTCAAAGTCTTCAAGGAAACTGGGTGTCCACAGGCCTGTACTGTACACACAAACACACACTCATACCCTGGAGGACAGCCAAGTCGGCATAATGAGTATGTGCTCTGCATTTGGCTGCTGGGAACTGATCGAACGCGGTGGTGAGCAGACTCTTAAATTCTTCACAAAATTGACTTAGTTTTAATAACTCTCCTAAATGCGATTAATTAGTCTCTGCAAGTGGTGGCTGGATTGGACTTTGTTTAGACCTGATGGCATCAAGGTTACCGTATGTTCGCTGTGAAGGGCTGTGGGAACAAGTTTCCGCCGAAGAGGATGCAAATGAAATGCATGGACTCACACTGACTTGGAGTCATATCCACACATCGTTTATCATCAAAAAGTGAAGCCGCTCGACTAATTAAGCCCAAAAAGGTGGATAAATGACTTTCATTTTTGTTGCTATTTTGATGCTGTTGTTGTTTTTCACCCCCCGTCATAAATCACGACTACATGGTTACTGGCCAATTATGGTGTTTCCTGAGGTGGGAGTTGGCTTAGACACCCCAATCGACAGGCCAAGATGTCAGTGGGGGGCAGGATACGGTGGGCGATCGGAATATAAATACCACAATGTACAAAAAAAAAAACAACAACAACGAAGACATATGCCCTCAACAGTCAAAAAACATATGGCAGCTGTTATAGTTTGGAGAGGGTGGGACACATGCATGAGCTCAAGGTGGAGAGCACTGAAATTATAGAACCTTTGTCCTTTTTCACAACGATGCAAAATCAATAATATCCTATATGTCATTTTGCGACATATTAAATTGATGATGCCCTGAGCCCCATCTATAAGTGGCTGCAGCAGGTCTACGGTCTGCCTTGGTTATATGGTTAGACGTTTCAACTGAAAGCCTCTCTAACCTTTGCCACAACCTGTCAATAATGCAACTCCACCACCGCAGACAGAGGTCAGTGAATGTCACAGTCGTACTGAATCACTTTGGGTTGAAAAATTTAACCCTGTAAAACCTGACCCATCAAAAACTAGCACCAAAATTAACTTTTTTTTGGAATTGTGATGTTTATTAGACCTTAAAACAAAATACAAGCAAAACATTTTGCCATATCATTTTGTTTGATATATTTTTGTATCACATTGTGTGATTTTATAAAGCACCTTACATACCTGCAGTATCAAATCTGATACACACATTTATTTAACTGTACTATACATAATCAGTTATCAAGTAACTATGCATAGTTTCAGTACATGAAGTACTTATTTTTTTAAAAAAAAAAGAAGAATAACAATATAAATATTCTAATGTAATGAAAATTACCAAAGATTTTCCTGCTAAAAGTGTGTGGATGATTTAACGTTAGCGTCCATATTGAAAAGGGCAAAAAAAATAAAAGCCCTTCCACTGGCTGTAGTGGGATGATAATCCACCAGGGGGAAGAAAACACATATCATGTCACACACAACAGGTTTATAAGGAAAGTATTCATCTTGTTGATTAGATAGAGGTCTCAGAACTTGGCGTAGCACATATGATATAGATGGTTTTATAGGGTTAAACGGCATCAATCTTCTCCAGATCTCCCAGTATCAGCAAATGCATAACTGGAGTTATTCTGAACAACTATAATCATATGCAATCAATAATGTAAAGCGCTTTGGGTGACTTGAAAAGCGCTATAGAAATCTAATGCATTATTATTATTATTATAAGCGGCGTGGAATTATTAAAGAGCATGCACTATCTTAACGTTATTCTGTATTAACCTATTTAAGCTCTGCCACTTTAAGAAAAAGCTGGTGTTTCACATAAAGTTCCTTTATTTAAAACATTGTCGTCTTACGCACTGTGTGGAAATTAAATTGTCTTTATAAGGTCACCCTCTGCTTTGGGGAATAGAGGTCAAAATACCAGCATTGAAAGGTTTTGATTAGAATTGATTCCCATAAAAAAACTCAGCAAACCCTTAATGAACAAAGATTAAATAAAGGTCACATTATTATGTCTCTAAAATCCTTTGTGCAAATATGACTCTTTAAACATGTTGCCCTGGATCTTCATAAAACATTAGATGGGGGGGTGTTTTGTACGTTATGTATAAAAGGCGACATACTACTGGAAATACTTTCCAAAGAAAAAGTGTTTAAAGGTCCTGTGTGTAAGATTTAGGAGGATTTAGGAAGATCCCTTTATTGAAGATGAATAATATTCTAATGTAATAAAAATCATAACTGTGTTTTCATTTGTGTATAATCATGTAAACTCTCCACCATCAAATACAGGTTAATGAAGGTTGATGAAGATCTGGAGTGGGTCTCCAAGCACCTGCAGTGGCAGCTCAGTGATAATGTTAATCACTAATGCTAATGCTAATGCTAATGCTAGATGTTGTGTGTATTGGATGGGTTAAATGCAGAGACAAACTTTTACTCCAGGGATAATAAAGTGTATGGTTTTGTTTTCATTACCTGAGAATGAATCCATATCTGAAGACGGACAAAAGGTGTCAATATCAAGTTCATAAGTCTGAACTCGTATCATCTTGGTTAGAACGGACCAAGAGAACGGACTTCCTAAAAACACAAGTCTCTCTGTTTTTGGAACAGTTGCGCATTTCCACAATCCACCACAATATGTCATTCAATTCAAATCTATTTTTTCACTATTCTGCCCCCGGTTGTTTGTTCCAACATTGTATCATATCATCTGGTGATGTCATTGACTCAATAAAATATTTTTGAGGTCAGTTATCACAGAAGCCTACCTTGTCTTCGAGAGTGGCACGAAATGCATGCTGGGATATTTACCAGCCAAGTCTACACAAGTCACCAACCAGTGCATCCTTGGTTTAAGCTAGCAGACAAGAACAACATCCAGGAATCCATCTGACATTGGTTTGTGTGAACTTTTAAATGGAACGAATGGATGAGATCGTGAGAAGAACAGACAAGAACGCGTATTGAGAAACGGCTAAAGTTGTCTCCAATGAGTCAGCCATGTTTTGCCACCATATTTCTGACTTATCATTCTCCTTTTCACAGTGGGTGGCATCTAGCTCTAAAGTCCATTCCTACCACCTACTAAATATGTCTGAGTGATTGCTGCCAGATCGGAGAAAATGACACTGGCTCTAACAGGAGTCTTTTGCACGTTCTGCAGCCCCCATAGAAGACCCTGAGGGCTGCAACTTCACTACACCATTTCACTAAATGTTAAACACTGAACCTTGAAGTAAAATCTTACATTGTGTTAAGGTCAGACAAGACTAGAAAACAGGACCCACCATGCTCCTAAATGTCCCTCAGGGTAGAATGGATCCATATCTCAGATTTCTTGGTGTAGTGTTTCTGATTGTGCTTGTGAAGTCTAAATGATCTGCCATTTATTGGCTGACAATGTTCACCCCTTCTCCCTAGATAACCCATGTTCCCTCAGGTTTAAACAATACCTATTATTTCCAGCGTCTCTGCACCGTTTTTGAACAACTACACTAATGATGAATGTGCGTACACACTCGTACACGCCATCATCTTCAGACAGGCGTTCTGATGCATTCCTCATGTATCATTTGCATAATGCTCATTTAAAAGGCTGATTGTTTGCCGATTGGCCACGGCATCTTTCCACCTGTTTAATCAGTCATCTGAACGACCTGCCCGTAATGGGACTGGCCCACCCAATGACACGCTTCGCTTCTCGTAACGGCGCCGTGCTCCCATTATCCAATCAGTGAACTGGTTGTGACTCAGTGTCGCCAAACGCTGACATATGGAAGATGCGCTGTCATTTAAAGGATCATCACTCAATATGAGGGACCTGGAACAGCTAGGGGTAGAGTGCAGTACATGTTCATGCATTTTCAACCAGCTACTACAGGCTTTTGGGTTTTTTTAATCATCATTTTCCTTATTCTGTGTCGATACAGGGTTTTCTAATTTTAAGACTTAGGTGCAAAAACTAATTCAGTCATTCTGGGCATGACCGAGGCCAAATCAGTCAAATCAATGAGGTGAACGCCAAAACAAACTAAATTACCTTTCCCAAATGTAATGTTTTTGGATCAGGATCAGGATCAACTTTATTATCTCATACATGAAATTTATGTTGGACAGTGGTGCTACACGTTGCTGCATTCACATTCAGACACGTACAATAACAAAACACACTCAGTCACAAAGTTTTGGAGTTACCATAATCACAATTATGTATTACACCTAATCTATATACTGCACCTTCCCCTTCAAGGTAGAAATAAACAGAAAGAATATAATTAATGAATACGGTGAATTAATTTTAAAAGATGGCAGTAATTCAATTCCTTAAAAAGTAACGAGAGTAAAAGCCTTAAAACACTTAAATAGTAAAAACATGGGTAGTTTAAAAACCAGACCTTAAAGGTTGATGAGCGTCTAGGGCCCATTAATGGGAGCAGGTTTCTAATTTAACAGTGCTATGGATGTTGGAGAAAAGACAACGGTTGGTGTTGTTTGTTCTATAGCAGGTACAAAACCAACCCTTTATCATATAGTATCGTTTATCATATTTATACCTCTTCTAGATCTTCCATACTTCTGTAAGCAGATATGGCACCATTATTGATCAGGTATTATGTGAATGTTTAAATCAAAAAAGTGCATTAATTTCTTGCAAGTGCACATTTGTACACATGACCTTTGGGGAAATGTTGATATGAACATAAATACAATTTTTAATCTAAGTAGAGCAAGTGCTTAGAACTTTCTTTCACAAATATGGAGTGGAAATTAGAAAATAATGTGCAAATAAATATCTAATGTATGACATACCTTTGTTTGCACCTAAGTTCTGTTGTGCAAAGACATGATTTGAATTTTAATCAGTATAAAATAAACATATTTATTTATTCTCTGACATTTTATGGACTTTGTTCATTTGATTATTTGCACAAACCAACTTTATTGGATCAAGACTCATTACTGTAAATTTCCATGAAGGACATTTGACATGATGAGAGTGAAACCGGTTGCTGTGGCAACGCTCATGCTAACCAGGCAACCAATAGACAATGTGGTTTGTTGTTCTTTTTTTAATTGTTATGGTTTTCTATTACTTTAAGAACATATTTGACTTGCTCCACTTGTGTCAATAACAATGCCATTAAAGCCTTTCCATCCCAGAGCAGGTATGTCCTGTGATTATGCAGCTAAATTGTTATTTGTAAAATCGTCTTAACCCATAATCACAATAAATGATGCCCATTTTGGGTCTACTGAGAGTTAGACTGTTAAAGCTTGGCGTCTTAAACTCTCTTGTGACACCTGCTCTACTTTTGTTTTACAACCATTGGAAAAATATATTGTGCCGGTACCTTAGACTTAGATATCCTATCTGAGCCAAATATGATGCTTCCAAATAAATACATGAAAATCTGCTCCCAATTTACAGCCTTGTAAACAGTCAACATGGTCTCAAAGTCCTCCCGCAGTTTTGCAGCCGTTCCTGATTATACAGTGGATTTAATGCAGCGCTCGATGCCGATGGACAGAGGTTTAATTTAACCTGTCTTGGCACAAACCACAGGAGAGAGTCCACTTTCATCCTCAAGCTTTGTGATAAATATGTACTGATACATTATACGCTGCCAGAGAGATCCGTTAACTTCACCCCGGACACCTTTTCCAATTTTATATGAGAGTCAGTGAACTGGACTCGGGTGAGTTTGGGGAACTGACAGAAAGGTTTTGCGGTGGGGTGAAATTGGAGCTGTGCTATCGTAAAAACCTTTAATCCACCAGCCCCACAAGTGACAGATAATAGGTCTTGGTGAATTTACTGACATGCATTTCTACCACAAAGGACAGAGGACGGCATCCCCAGCACATCCACATCACAGTGTTGCTGTCTTTTCCTGCTTGGCTTCCTGCAATTACACATGCTGTGTTTTTCCTTAACTGTTTAACTTAGTCACACAAGGCTTCCACTGCAGAGAAGTTGCTGCATTAATTCTACTCTTTCATTTTGTTCAGAGTTAATTACACTTGGTTCCTGGATTCATTTAACTGCCTTGTTCATGGAGGAATAGGTAAATAAATGAATGGGGTTCAGCTTCCTGTTTTTTTGTGCTTCCATTTTGTTTTAGTCTTACACTGGGCATTGGCTTTTTCATTTTATTATTTTTTTTTTTATTTTAAAGCCACTGGATCACACTGAACGGCCAGTTTTATGCGGTGTGAGTGAGCTGTATAAGTGTGTTATGATAATGTAATTTCTGTTCCGCTCTCTTGGTTTCGCCGCTGCTTCTGTTTCTCTGTTGCATTTAATGCGGTCATGAACTGTTTTACGGTGATAGGTTGTCTAGATAATTTGTTTGCAGAGTAGTATGAGGTAGATAATTGCAGAGTTGATGTCACATTAAAACAAAGTTTGGTCTGCAAAGAAGAAACCAACTAGATAAGCACATACATAGGCAATAGCTATAAAAATATATAACATTTCCACTTTTTAGGAGGAGGTTGGTGTGATAGAGCTACTTAGATTTTCAGAATGACCAAAGCAAAGCACCTACAGATGCACCGATGCGACTTTTTCAGTTCTGATGAAGATACCAATGCTGGATCCTTGCGTATCAGTTGATTCCCGATAACGATCCGATATCAATAAAAGGTTTCCCATCTCTGTAGAGCATCTACCAACATTAGCTGTGTACAACCTCCAGCAGCGGTGCCTCGTGTTGATCTGTTGAGCTGCTGGAGTTCCTGGTGCTCCTTTGCATGGTGCTTCTGCAGGTGCTTCATTAAATTTGTCCTGTTGTATTTGGCAGTGCTACCACCACCCCTGGCAACATCCACTTTACAAACATTACAAACTGCTGTTGAACTAGTTGGTGTAGTAAGGTTGAAATACCTCCAGATCACAGAGCCCTTAGTCCGCTCCATGTCATCTGTCTGTGTTTGCAACAACTCCACTCAACTCTCAGCAGGCATGACATAGCCCATGTCGCAAAAATTTAAAGGGGAAGGATCGGTCTTACGGAGCGGCTGCTTTTACAGATCCCCGATCCAGCTAAAATGTTGATATCGGGGCCGATATCCGATCCTAATATGAGACTGGTGCAACCTTAAAAGCACCGATTCTGCATCAAACCTAAACCTTTGTAACTTTTATTTACTGATATTGTCACACTTCCTGTTGGTTATACTTGATCATTTCAACCACTAAATTTTATGCTTGTGAAAAGGCCAAGCTCACTTATGTAGAGTAAGAAATGGATTCCCGGTGCAAAATATTGCTGCCGTTCTTTTCAGTGGTCATTGGCACTAAAGCTGAAAAAAGCTTCAGATTTCCATGTTACTTCCATGTAATAAAATAGACTCAGGGACAGTTTTCACAATAGGACAATAGCCCTAATCAATGAACAGACATGAGTTTGGACACGACTAGCTGCTTTTCTTTTGGCTGCAGTGGGATGATAATCCACCAGGGGCCAGAAAATACACATCAGGTCACATACAACAGATTTTTAAGGAAAGTATTGATCTTGTTGATTAGACAGAGGTCTCAGAACCCAGCGTAGCAAATATGATACAAATGGTTTTATAGGGTTAACACTTATCTCGACCTGAGACTGTCACTGTAATATGATTCCATTTGCAAAATCAGACTTTTATCATATAGGAAGGACAGACCCGTAGACTATGACAGGAGGAATGATTTTCCACTTTGTTTGGAGTGTTATTTATGTGTCACTAAGTTGAATGTGTTGATGTTACAGTGTGGTTCATGATAGCGACTCCAGTCTGTAATAGTTTATTGCATTGCGTTGCATCACACCGCTGCCCGATCACTCTGCAGCGGCCTCGATGACGTGGTGTGTAAACACTGCTGTCACCCACTTAGTGTGGACCTTCACAAACACAAGGGCCACAAGACAGAGCCAGTGAATCATTCCATCTCCTCTGCTTTCAACCCTTGTGCTGCACTGCATCACACTTGGACATATTGCACTAATCGTGACCAGCAGAATGTTTCCTAAAGGTGAGACAATGGCTTTGGTCCGTCACAGAAATAGTAGCATGAAAGCACCCAAAATAACAGAAGTGTCAGTGAGCCGAATGATCTATTCTTGTACCACACTTCCTTCCTGTTCGTGCACACACATCCTCTGAATTGCATCATTTTCTGTCTCTATAAATCATGCAAGGACAAACTGGCACATACACTGACAGGTCAGATGTGGCACCTGGGAAAACAGAGGAGGGAGTCAAGGGAGAAGCAGACCCACCCTAGGGCCTTTGGGTGTGTGTGTGTTGGTGTGTGTGTGTCTGCATCCTCTAGTAGTGTGTGTACATACTGTACATGTGCTCATTGTAAGTCACTGTAAATAAAAGCATCAGCTAAATGTAAATGTGATAGGTGTATTGCGTCTACATGCATGTTTGGTTGAAGCCGGAGCCAAGAGGGAAGTATGTGCATGTCCTGCTTAGTAGACACTGTGTCGGTGTGTGGGCATAATGCTGACTTCACTGCATGCATAAAATGATGGGTTGCACAGTTTCATGCTTTTGGCTTTAATGGTATGAAAATGCACCTTACACGGTGAAAAGACCTGACAGTCACTCCTTTTAATATGTTCTTTAACCCTTTAACCCCTGAGCCATGATTCCAGGTAAACATGCTGCTGTGAATTGTGGTCTGTTTCAGGTTCATAAAAGCTGCTGTGAGTCTGTGCTTGTGTTCCTTTTCTTCAGTGGTTTTGCTTTACTGTGTGTTTTAGGGTCAAAACAGGGTGGAATAACAGAAAAGACAAAGAGGAATTGAAGTTTGACAGGTTTGGACTAAATTAGGCACTCAGAATGTACATCAATAAGAGATTTAGAATGTTGAACATCAACTGTGAACTGGAACACACTGAACAACAACAAGGGTTTGACACCTGGTTGAACTCCATAAAGCAGTTACACGGTCAAAACTCGGTAAAAACACGGTAAAAAAAAATAATGGAAAATCACCACAACACTGGAAACAACAGGAAAAGCAAAAAACCACAAGGAAAAACGGTGTTAAAAAAATAATTTTAAAAAAAAGCCCAAACCGTGTATTTTTATAGTGAGTCGGTTTCACTCACTGCTCTGTGTTTTACCCCCATTCCACAGGTAGTGGGGGGGTGCACTGAGCATGCTCAGACGTCTCTGGAAAAAACAAGGTCTATTCTATCAGCACAATTTGAATTTTTTCTTATTGAGCAAACGATTGAATTTGTATGAATATTTAAAATAAATCCGAACGATCACCACAGACATGTCAGGGGTTAAAGGGTTAACTGTATTTTTCATATTTTGCTTAAAGTTAAAATGTGTGGTAACTGACAGATAAAGAGTGTGCAAGTTGAAGGTATCAGGACTGAACATACGCTGCAAAACTGCAGCCACAATAACACATCACACAGACATAACCCTTCACACGATGACGCAGACGTTCTTTGTCCAAATGTGATTCAGCGCCATCAGATTACCTCAGCGACGCTCCCCGCGATTTTGACAGTTCACCGACCGCCGCCTCAAACAGCAGAACCAGCCATATATCAGCCAGCGACAGACTGTTTGTCCGCTCAGTCCTGGCATGACGAAGACGGCAGGAGGCTACAGCCGGTGAGTCAACACACTGAGGTCGACTAGACGGAGGGGCAGAACGGCCAGCGCTGGCCTGGTGTCAACTGCGGAGCACGGGTCAGGGGAGGAACACTGCAGCCATTCAACAGTTCAGATAACACATCCAATCTTCTACGTGTTTGTTTTCCTGAGCAGCCATTCCACTCCATTTTCCACTCCATACATTCACCAGTTTTACATGTTTTATGTATGACCCATGAACAGCCTCAAACCACAATTCCCAGAGGTCTTTGCTGTGGTCTCGTCTTCCTGTGTCACAGCTCACTAATGTCAGACCTCACTTGTCACTGTCTATACATTTACGCTGTCGTGGTCAGTGTCTTTCATTTGATTTTGATAAACATGGAAAACCCAGTGAGTAAAAACTGGAGTGAAGCTTTGGGCGTATTCACACCTGGAAAGTCCTGTGGTTCGCTTATTACCCCGCCCCCCGAAGGGGGAGGGCGAGGGTATTGTTTTCGGTTCAGTTTGTTTGTTTGTTTGTTAGCAACTTTACACAAAAACTACTGGACCGATTTGCATGAAATTTTCAGGAAAGATG
>JAPQRQ010036823.1:0-10540 GCA_037367365.1 Apogon talboti | reverse complement strand
CTTTCTGGTATTGTTCTTACCATTATGGGATGCGTTGTCCGTTACCTTTCTGGTATTGTTCTTACATTTATGGGATGTGTTGTCCGTTACCTTTCTGGTATTGTTCTTACCATTGCTGGTATGTGCTGGTCTTTACCATTGTTGGTATGTAATTATTATTATAACGTGAATTAATGGTTAATTGTTACCCGTGGTAACACCACCATGAATGTTCTTTGTTTCTATTTTTCACACATATTTTGGTTAACTAATGTAAATCCTGTCAGGTACAGGCCTGTTTGTTCATTGTCCTGGTTTGAAGTTTAAAAACAGGAGTGAGTACTTGAAACTTCATTATGTTAAGTTATTGATGAGAAATGGGGGTTGGATTAAATAAGTTTTCTTCTTCCCACTCCTTTTCGAGCATAAATGAATGTATTTGAATATTGTATCTGCATGTAGTCTATTGAATGTGTTTGCATTATCAGATCCTGTTGTATGCAGGTTTTTTTGTGTTGTAAAATGCTTACTTGCTCAAAATAAATAAATAAATAAATAAAAACTGAGTCTTTCAGATATAACATGACCTAAATATTCAAAGGTCATTACTCAAAAATTGAACAAAAGTAAAAATAAATGTGAAACAATAACAGAATACGTTATTTCTGTTAGTTTTACCCAATAGTGCACCTGTTTCACATGTCTATAAAATAAACAAATTATCTATAACGACTAATATGGCAATTACATAAAATTTGTGACAGGCCTAGTTGCTGCCTGTTTTCTTCCACAGGATTGCTAGATCTATAGTGCTGCTATTGTATGTGGTCCCTTCAAGTCCCTTTACTGTTGTTTGACCCAAGTGGTTTTATGATGTATTATAAATATGTGTAGCATTACTTCAGGACACAACACTTTGCACCGTACATGAGCAGATTTGTCCAAGTTTTTCTTGCTGTTTTAGTGTAATTTATAACTAGCATTTGTAATTTGCAATGATAAAAATCAAATATTATGTGAAAACGCATATTCGTTTCAACTAACATCCCAAATGTCCCAAATCCTATGACTTTGTGACCTCCCCAACTGCAACTGCAGCATCTAAGCCCTCTGTTATCCTAAACTGTGTTAATGTTGTTCTTATCCCCAACAGGAAGAACAGCTCCAAGTGCCTGGTGCACTGTAAGATGGGGGTGAGCCGATCGGCTTCTACTGTTATTGCCTATGCAATGAAGGAATATGGCTGGTCTCTGGAGAAGGCATACAACTTTGTCAAGCAGAAACGGAACATAGCTCAGCCAAATGCTGGTTTCATGAGGCAGCTGGCAGAGTATGAGGGCATCCTGGATGCCAGGTAAGCAAGTTGACAGCTTTCCAATGAGCTCAGCTGATTGCAGTTTTGTATTGTAATGTAGCCACAAGCTAACATTTTACTCTCATTTTGAAGTAGAGTATAAGAAGATATTTTACTAGAATGATTATATATTTTTTTAAATCTTTTTTTTTTTTCTCAATAACTGTGTTTAATATATGGGCCTTTGAAATCAGCTATAAGTCAACCTCTAATGCGGACCAGCCTACAGATTTACAAGCACAGATTTTCATTTTTACTTCAAATTTCTATTGGTGTCAAACAGTCTTGATTACAAATTATTGGTATTGATCCTGAAAACATCATTTTACATCATCCCTAGATTACACACAGTGTGGACAGTAAAACACTGTGCTTAGAGGAGGTTTTGGTTTTCATGTGTTTAAGATTTTAGTTTTCATATGCCATTTCTCTTACATAACATATGTAAGGTATTTTCAACTTTTTAGTGTGAACAGAATAAACAAATGTATACTCTACCTTTATAGTAAACAACGCCACAACAAGCTATGGAGGCCTGGGGCAGATGAAGAGAGCTCAGATGGTTTGCAGGCGTCTGGTCCCTGCACTGGTGGGGAGGAGACCCCTGTGCTAAGAGAGGAGGAAGCCTGGGGGGGCTGTGGAGCATCTCCTTGCAGGAATATGGGTTTGGAGATGGAGCCCCTCGACTCCCTTAACTACAATTATTACTTCAGACGTTTGTCAGATTCTGCACTAGACAGTGAGCCCTCCACTCCAGTCCGTGGCCCCCCTCTGCTTGGTATGGAGAGGGTTTTCATCGAGATTGAAGATGTGGAGAGAGACGCTCTACTTGAGGATGAGGGTTTCCCCATGGCACACTTAGCCCTGCCTGGTGAAGGCACAGCAGCTCAGACATGTGGGCGCCTCGACCCTCTGGAGGACATGAGACTGAGGCTTGAGTTCAGCACGCTGGAGGAAGAGGATGAGGAGGAGGCCAAGAAGGAGGAAGCTGAGATGGCAGCTCTGGCTCAAACACCTGGAGGTACAGGTGGAAAGATGTCCGAGGATGAGGTTGAGAAGAGGGAGGAAAGCCGGTTAGGCTTAGCCAACCTGAACACCAACAACAGCAACCGACTTGCTGCCAAACGCAGCTGTCCTGCAGCCTTTGACGTGAGTTAAGAGAACATACTAACTGTAGTAAAGTCATGTTTTGCGTCTCACTGCCTGTTTTTATACAACCAGTATGTAAGGGTTAAGGGAGTTATTAGCAGAAATGTACCTACAAAGTACTGTTTTCCTGAGCTCAGAAACAGTCCTCTGGTGGGTCATCAGGTCTTCCAGGGTCTCACCCTTCCACTGTGTCCCATGGGACCTTACCTAGGACAAAATATGTACTATGGGCAAGAGACAAACCATTTTTTTGTCCTGTTTGATTTATGTTAGTAATTACGTGTGATGTTTGTCAGTTTCAAAGACGATACATGGCTAAAACAAACTTTTTAGAAAAGTATTAAAAGGAGTGAAAATAACTCCAAGCTAATGTTGAAGTTAGACAGACACTACAGACTGTAGATGATGCTAGGGTGACACATTACTACAATACTTTTGGGCGTGTAGGCTTTGTAGTGCTGCAGTGTTCAGTCTTATTCTTCAACATTTACATAGACTGTGATTTTTATAGACTTTTTATAATTCTTCTATAAATTGACAAACTGATGGCATGATTCAAACAGATCAAATGCTGCCTTACCATTGTCTACAGTATGTGTTTTTTAGAAGGGAATGCCTCTCTATATTGCTGTGCCATGCAGCCCAGAGTAGACCAAACCAAACAGTCCACATTGTTAGACTACTGTTTTTCACCATAGGGATTGTAAATTATTTCAGTCTAGTTTATAATTCTATTTCATTTCAAATTCAAACTGAAATCCCAGAGTAGGCAGCGGATCAGCGAGCAGGAGGGGCAAAGTGTGCTGCGGAGATGTCAACCTCTGTAGATTTAATATGGTCTCATATCTGAAGCTTTATGGAATGTCCAGGCATCTGTCTTTTGTCATGTTTGGGCTGGTTTCTGTCTGACTCTGTATGTTACTGTTTTCTTCCATTTAGGACAGTGCTAGCACAGGAAACCCTCTGAAAGTGAAGCCTTCTTATCAGTCCTGTAAAGACTGCTTGCGTTTACCACAAGGGCGGCGCTGTGACCGACCAGCGGGAGGACGTTCTCACCGCATTAACCCCTCCCGTCATTGCGCTGTCCCCTCCATATGCATAGACCCACCTGGGACCAATTTTCCTTCCACCCCACTCCTGCAGTCCGTGCCAGCCCCTGTAGTTGTCCCACACAGCTGCAGTCATCTCTGCCGCTGTGCTGCCTGCATCTCCAGTGTCCCACTGACCAACCGACAAAAGCTGGTCTCACCAATGAGCTACGAGGACACTGAAGACATGGTTGAACCGCAGGCCATCGTAAGTGTGACCTCAGCTGACGGTTTAAATGTATACTGTGGAGGTGCAGTGCGACTCCAGCAGCAGCAGCAGGCTCTGGCTCAGCTGCAGATGCCAGAACTGGGGATCGAATTTGGTCTGGAACTCATGCAACAGAGGGCGGAACGGCTTGAGAAGCTGCCAAGCTTGCCCATGGAGGGCCAGCTCCCAGTCAGGCCCCTCCCTTAATGGATTAGTCCTGGACTGGATGAGACGGAGGAGGAGGAGGAGGAGGAGGCTCAGCGCTGCTTCCATCAGGTACACTGAGGGCTTTTACAGCCCTGTAGAAGACTGCTGCTGTGACATCACACCAGAAACAAAGCTCTGCTCTGACCAGGACTGCCCTGTCGTGGACTCACAGCTCTACTGTTACAGCAGTCTTTTTACAGAGAGCGTCCCATCATCGTCTATTGGCACATACCGAAGATTCGATGCAGGCACAGTTGAAAGAATTCACCATAAGACTGAAATCTTCTCGACTCTCCAACTGTCCACTTGTTCCTCGTATTAGACTGAAGGATAATCAAGGTTCTTCTGAGCCTGCCTTTCCCACCGCACCTGCAGGATCACCTGACCTCTCTGTAACATTCGGCTGGTAGTTGACCCTGACCCTCCTCAGGGTCAACTACCAGCCTAATGTTATAGGTTTGGCCATATATGGGAGACAGTAGTTGTTGAGATCAACTGCCATCTTGGTGATTTGTTTCTGATTTCTGAGAGAGCTGTAGTTAGCACTTTGATGTTGCTGGACAGAAAAAACAACTGAAGCAACATGCTTTTGTCCGTGAACTGTATGTTTTCAAACCAAGTCATCAACAGTATTTATGAGCACGCTCAATCAGTGTTTGAAGTCAAGCCTGTTCCTTTGCATTTAGTGTCAGCGGTGTCACCAGAGGAGGGCATTTGATGAAAGCATTATCACTGTAGAGAAGATGTGGGCATTTCTGAGCATTTGAAGCCTCTTTTACCTCAGACCACATGCATCTCTTTGGTCAAAGACTGTTTTGTTAACCTGCTGCTTCATTAAAGCTCCATCTTTAAATCCATCCATTTGCTTTAAGCAAATGGAATCCTGTCCTTAACACACTTGCCCATGTGTGACTTTGCAGTATTACACAGGTTTAAGACAGGATTTTCCCTTTTTTTTAGGACACTTGTGGGATTTTACCATCTAAGAATCATGGAATCATATCGGGGTTTTGTTTTTTTTTTACATATCAGGAGTAGTGGTCAAATAAGATCACCGCCCTCCCCTCACCTGCCAACCAGACCACGCCCAAAGTTCTTGTTGCCCAAACACACTTGTGGGAGCAGCAATTTCAAACCGTTTACCATGAAATGTTCCCTGTCCATGTTTCTGTTGGTGTTATGTGGTAGAAATATTAGTGCTCTACAACTGAAACTCAATGCAGATCTGCAGCAGCAACCACTAGTTTTGCCACGTGAACCCTTTTCAAGCATGATATAAGGACCAAAAACTCACATCTGCAGTAAGGTTCCATTAAGATTTCCATGTTTGTAATATTTGAAACAAAAATGTTGTTACGTCAGCGCAGAAGTGAGATAAGAGGAAAAAGATTGTGACAGTTGGATGTGCCTGCTTCACTTTGTGGTCATGTGCAACAGATCTGCATGTTGTTTCAGATTATCCGTGTGTGGAAGGATGTATCCTTACACTACCTCCAGCTTACGTTTCATGCAACCTCCCACTTTTAAAATGTTATTAGTTCAGTTAACTAATAACTAACAAATTGTATGACCATGAAATAATCTTCTTTGGATGTCATGACTGCCATAATCAGACATTAACAAACCTACCTTTCAAACTCTTAACCTCTCAGCTCACATCTGCACTGATGTTCCATCATTTTTGACATTTCAGTCCATAATATTGTATATCTTGGTGGAAAAGGCTACATGTGCCAAATCCAGAGGCTGCTACTGGATATCTGCATCTAGACTTCCCAAAAATAAGAGGATCAATATGCTCGACTACATGACAGCAGCAGAAACACGGAGCTGAGCACCTCTCAAACATGTTTGAAACTTTTGGAATGTCCTGCTTGGCAGGTGGTAAGTTCAACTGAACAAACTGAGCAGTCTCAACTGATCACTAGATAAGACAGTATGGTTAATGTCGGTGATCGGTTCATCTATAAAGAGTCATCTGTCGGTTGCTGAGCCTTTGGAAGAGCTTTAGCAGTAAACTTTGCCATGTTATTCAGTGATGATGACAATTGATGAATCAAGGACGAGTCAGTGATAAATATTTACTTGTTGGAAGAAATTACAGCTTTCAAATATCAAAAAGCAAATATATGTTTCAATGTAATAATTTAATTTATGTTGTAATCAGAGCCATATTATGCTGTCCAGTTTCCATGACAGCAGTTTGTTTGTGGGTGAAAAACCATAGTCTGCCTTTTCTAAACCTACACAAAACATTTACGAAGGCACAGTAAGGACACATGGATTCAGCACTTGAGCACAACTTTACTACCAAATTAGCAGTGACACTTCCTATTCTAAAATATGAATCCCTGATAATTGACTGTATTATGTATTTTCCACAGACAAGTTTCACACAGTAGCTGCAATTTCAGTTAATTAAAATGAGCAGAAAATGAGGAATATATGTAAAGCAATGACATCCTGTTTCAAGGAAGTAACTGTATTGTGTTTGCTTACAGTTAATTGCCTGTAAGTATTAATGACAATGATAACAACAGTAATAATAATCCTAATTAGTGAATCAATAGTAATCATGAGGTGTCAAGACATACAATACATATTACTGATAAAAAGAATGACTGTTTTTGTAAAATTTACATAAATGTAATTATTATGGCTCTCCAATTACTGAATGAATATATTTAATTCAAATTTCAAATTGTAATTAAAATTGTATTTGTATAGCGCCAAATCATAAAAACAGGTATCTGATGACACTTTACATTTAGAGCTGGTCACGGTCAGACTCTTGATAAGCCACCGCTTCCAATATACTTCCACTCTTACTAAATATGGAGCCAAATGCAAACCAAATTTTTGTTAATTTTGTGAGAAAATAAAGATCAAGTTACTGAAATGTATAACTGACACTGAAATGTATTCATATGATTCAGTGCTAAAGAATTTTTTTTTTAAGATTTGTTTATTCACTCTTCACTTTCACATACACACTTATGCATGTATTGCAATTTTCTCAAAGGCATATTATTTTTTTAAATTCAAATTTCATTTGAAATTTATAAAATATGAAGAAATTAATATTAAAACAGAAATTGGAAAGGGATTTGAAACAGAAAGAAAAAATTCAAAACTGGAAGAAGCACTTGAAACTGGAAAACATATTTGCAATTAAAAATTGCAATGCTGAAACATATATATAAAAATCAATCATTTATATTGTAGTACTTTTAAAGTTCAAAATCAAAACAAGTGTCAGTTTCAGCAAAGACTGTTTTTTTGTTTTCATTTTGTTTTGTTTTGTTTTTTCAGATTAACAAAACCTTTGGTCCATATTTGGCTCCATAAATTTACAACACAAAAATAAATATTTTCAAAATTAATCAATGTTTATGTTAAATGATAAAAAAGTACCATTTTAATTTTGTCATCTCAGCTATTCGACCAGTAAAATCAGCTCATTTTTATTCATTTACATTTTTCTTATATTTTTCATGCAGTTCAGTTGAAAATGTGCCACCAATCCAAAATCGCTGTGCCACAGGATATTGCTTTGCAAGTTTTTTGCAAGTTGCAAGTGGGTTGATATTGAGTTCTTACAGTTTTTGGCACACTGGATGTGCTGGAATGGCACTGAATGAAGCATGTTTGTATACAGTAAAAAGCACATGCGTACTTGTGTTGATACTGTGTTTCTCAGATCTGAGTTCTGAGGACGAGATGAAAAATGTGCAAAGAATGAATGTGGTTATTTAATTATCTTTGACAATTGGACTATCTATTTTTTTTCTTTTATTAGATTTGAAAACAACGAGCATGAACCACTAAAAACAAGCACCATCTGTTCCTTTTCCTCCATGTAATAGATTCCATGGAGCTGCAGGTTTGCTCCTCTAGTTAGATTTAAATAAGTGGTTTTGCCTTTAACTTCATTTATCCCCCTCACGCGGCTAAATGAATACGATGTAACTAACACATCCAGCATGTTGTCTACAATAACTTTTACCACACCTATTACAAGCACACTTTTTTAAGAAGTACTTATTTAATTACTACTTGCTTGTCACCCACTTAATTGTCGTCACTGCAGGCTGTTAATAAATGTATTCTTGTAACATTTGCAGCTGAACAAATCCATCATTTCCCGGACCAGAGGCCTACTTTGGTTGTTTTACTACAGAGTCAGATCTGGGCCCATAGTTTTGTAAACTGAAAATTTTACACTGACACTTTTCAAGTGATCATGAGGTACTATCTGAAAACAGGATGAAAGGATTAAACTGTAAGAAAAAAAAAAGTTAAAAGTAAAAAATGTAAAAGTTTGAAAAGAGAAAATTATTTACTCAAAATTACATTTAATCTGAAAAAAGGTTCCCTATTTATTTTTATGTTGAATATATTGTACTTTGTACTTTTAAGATCACAACCATGAGTTTCACCTTCAATGTTTTTTTTTTTGTTTTATTCCAAATTAACAAAACTTTTGGCTTGGATTTGACTCTATAATTTGCTTCCTTTTCTGAGCTTGTTTTGTATTTAAGTGCCTTATCCTCAGCCATAGCTGTATCATAAGCTTCACAGGCTTTGCTGAGTTTGTGTGAATGAGTTTATGGTATGGCTCTTTGTCCATACACACCTTCACAAAAATCCATAATCTCTCTCTTTTGCAACGTATAACTAGGCACATCTTGTAATGTATGCAAACACGCATAAGGTCATGCACTGCAGCCTCTGCCTACACGCGTACTTGATGGACTTCCATTGAATACTAGACTATATTAACAGTGTATTTGATATTGGTGAACCATGTGATACAGTGTATTGGTTCATAGCTGGCTGAAGAGCCTTACACTTGCTGGAAGGAGAACTATCATTTACATATAAACATTAGATAGGGTGAATGGAAGCCTTGAAAATTTACCATTCTATGTATTTTTCCTCTGTGATTTGCTGTTGAATAAATTAGTTTGCAGATGTGGTCAATATTAAGAAAAGCACTGATGATACTACTATGTATTAAGAAGTAATCATAATTAGGTTGCCATGTTTGTACAACAGCAAAAAATGACTTTGGTTTGACGTAGGGCTGAGTGTTACGGGCAAAAATGTTCTCATGATCAGTAGACATCAATATGCATCATGATTAAAATACAATCATTATTTCTTTCCAGTTTAAAGGCTCATTTTAATTGACAAGTTAAGGAAACCAGACAGTTAAAATATCTGTAAAATGTGAAACACAACAAAATCGAGAGAAAAAAATGACAGCTGAAAGATTCAACAAGACAAAAACATCTATAGTTTCTGATGTTTTACTACTGTTTGTGCTTTATCTTACATTTACAAGAACGAGTGGAATCTCAGTTCTTACACAGCAGGATGAAAATGACATAAAAACATAAAAGACACCTATGATGTTTTAAATTCTTCATTATGCTCAGAACATATCAAACACATAATTCACAAATCTAAAAGTTGGACATTCAAATCCATTCCAATGACACAATCTTTTTTCCAACATCAAAATATGCAAGAGTAAAATGAATAAAAATAACTAAACATGGAAACATTGTATTTAACAGTGTAAATGACAGAAGATTACTGTAACAATTATCACAACATAAAACATGTGTTATGTGATAATCGTATAGTATAAACTACGTATCACACCCCTAATTTAAGCAAATGTCCTCAGGCTGTTTTTCAAATAGCATTTTTTTTCTCATTATTCCTCGGCAGCAGGCATAATATTGACAATCCTACATAAAAACGACAAGTTAAAGACTTTGAGAGGGAAACATTCACATATTCGGTCACATATAAGTGGGGATTCAGATATTTGTAGCACTTGTAGAGCACAAATCTGCCCATCTTCAGGTGAGCTTTAACCTGAAAAATATGAAAAATCTACCTGGAAGAATTTGTTAACCATTTTTTGTTAACATTTGTGTACTGTACTGCACATTGCCAATGTCCATGTGTAATGCACTTTTTTTTTTTTTTACAGTTTGTTAAAATGATGTCCATGTCCATGTTTATCATGGGAATAAACCATTTCTTATGTTTATTCTGCTTATTGAGCTCATTTGCTGTGCACCCTCAAAAATTATTATTTTGGTAATATTTAAGCTATTGGTGAGGTTGTTCTTTAATAAAACATACTTCATGAGACACAGTACAAAATAATACAATTTCCATTTTTGTAAATACAAACATAGGCACAAACTCTATTCTAATCGTAGTAATAGAATATGACAGAAGGTAGTAATGGGAAATGATGTGAATCATTTAGAAAGTTCATACAACAAGAGTCTGTTAAATTATTTCTTAAATAAGAGATGATGGGCTGTTAGTGAAGACTCTGAAAAATATCAGTTATTTCCTTGTATCAGTTCTTGTAAGTTGGAACTTCCTTTTTCAGTACACCTTTAACCCTTGGTTGGTCACGTGGCCTATTCAAACATGAATGGTCACGTGTGGTGTATGCACACCCCAATGCTAAAATATTTAAAAGGTTAAACATACAACTTTTTTATTGATTCAGGATACATTTGC
>JAPQRQ010036822.1:0-10544 GCA_037367365.1 Apogon talboti | reverse complement strand
TTCTGCTGCTGTTACTGTTATATGTGCTGCTGTTACTGCTGTATGTGCTTCTGCTGCTGTTACTGTTATATGTGCTGTTGTTACTGTTATATGTGCTGCTGTTACTGTTATATGTGCTGCTGTTACTGTTATATGTGCTGCTGTTACTGTTATATGTGCTGCTGTTACCGTTATATGTGCTGCTGTTACTGCTATATGTGCTTCTGCTGCTGTTACTGTTATATGTGCTGCTGTTACTGTTATATGTGCTTCTGTTACTGTTATATGTGCTTCTGTTACTGTTATATGTGCTTCTGTTGCTGTTACTGTTATATGTGCTGCTGTTACTGTTATATGTGCTGCTGTTACTGTTATATGTGCTGCTGTTACTGCTATATGTGCTTCTGCTGCTGCTACTGTTATATGTGCTGCTGTTACTGTTATATGTGCTTCTGTTACTGTTATATGTGCTTCTGTCACTGTTATATGTGCTTCTGTTACTGTTATATGTGCTTCTGTTACTGTTATATGTGCTTCTGTTACTGTTATACGTGCTGCTGTTACTGTTATATCTGCTGCTGCTGTTACTGTTGTCTGTGCTGCTGTTACTGTTACATGTGCTGCTGTTCTGATCCTTTATTCACCTCCTCACCTCATAACCATTACTGATTACACTACTGCTGCAATTGTAAATAGACTTACATATACACTTTATATTTTATTATAGTTTATTCTTTATACCACCTATTTTTACCTTTTTTTAATTGTTTTTTTTTTTAATTGCATGGCTTTATAATTACAAGGTGAGGGAAACAATATCTCAATTCTCTGTATGTCCTGTGCATCTAGTGGATTGTCAATAATAAAAATCTTTGAATCTTTTTTAGAACGGTCACATGAATCAATCTTGTACCCATTATTGCCATACTGGACATCTGAGACGCATGACTTCCTCTTAATGTGGGAGCTGAAAGGTAAGCAGACTTTGCATAACTTGAGGCCTCACATGGTTAATTAGAGGAGACAAGTATGGCTATGTGACGTTCTGTCAGGTGCAGTGGTCACCTGTCTGGTCAGGATGACCCACTTTGAGCCAAACACTGAATAAGCATTGTTTCATTTGAAGTAGACTATCTTAAGTCTCGATCAGCCTGGGTAAGCTGTTAAAGACGATGGCAATGATTTTAATCATGTACTTTTGTTTAATTGATACAGTACTGTGCACTTTCCGGGGTGAGGTATTTCATAGGTTCACCAAATATGGGCCAATCTAGAGAGTGGATCGATTCTCTTTGAACTCTCTCCTCCATTTGCTTTGATCAGAGCTTAATCCTCTATAACACAATTCAACTAAATGACAGCACTCAGACTCTGCACTCTGGATAATCATGCAATCAAACTGCATTATTTGGCTTCCACAGGTGCGGTGAATGTGAAGCGTTTTTCCAGTGATACTAATATGAGTCATATTTGGCTCATTCTGCTCTACAGATCTCTGTGGAAATCATTATTTCATGAAGGAGGGTTTCCTTCATGTGTGAATGTTTCTTAATAGGATGTTGCAGATCATTTGTAATTTGACTGAAGCAACTGAGTGAACAACGCTTGCACATTATTTTATGCATTTCTACACATATACATCTACCCTGTAACAGCCTGTTCTTCTGTGGTCATTGTGCGTCTGTAATTTCAGTGTCCTTTGAGTTCCTGTCCATTATGTGTCTCCTGATTTCCTGGCCCTCCTGCTACCCCTGGTCTTGCCTTTGCCTTTAGTAATCCAATGTTTTTATTTGTCCTTTGTCAGATTGTCTTCAGCTTTATTCAGACTACAGACAGATCAGGTCTGTTTCTCAAATCAGATATTTGAGACTGTCTTCACTATTATTAACAAGTGATTAGATTGGATTTGTGTGTCCAGACATCAGCCTCCTTTCTGCATGGATTGCTGTGGTAACAACATAGGCATTAGTATCTGCAAAGCTCTGCTCGTGACGGTGCTTCATTTCTTCTAGTTTTGCCTGCATAGACCTCCTCCATAGTACTAATGGTTGCATGCTCTGCTCAATTCTGGTACAGCTCTGGATTTGATATTGGAAATGTGTGTCATCTTGTAAGACAACTTGAAAGCTGATTGGACTGACCAGAGAGCACAGACTCATTTACATCTGGAGAAATGTGATCAAAATCTAATTTCAAACCGACTCAAAATGTGTTTTGGATCTGAGCTATAGAAAATGTACGTATCTATTTACTTGTTTATGTTTGCTAGTTCATTCATCCATTTTCCCAGAATGAGTCCGGACAAAAATGGATTAGCTTTTATTAATAGTGTCAGTATTTTGATCATTTGAGCCTGTTCAATTTTTGTTTTTTGGGATTTTTCACTTCATTCCTGCATGCTACTACATACTTGACTGGTTTTCAGACTGATTACTTATTTATGACCAACCACTTGTCTGGGTAAGATTTCGACTGCAGCTGTTTTATAGGTATTATACAGACTGTAAAGCCTCTTAAGGCAAATTTGTGATTTGTGCTATTGGGCTGTGCCAATCAAATGTATTTGACTTGATAGCTGTGTACTAGTAGACGAACAAAAATCCATGGAAAATATCTAATCAGAATATTTTAGCACATTAAACATTAACTGCACAGCAAAAAGGGAGGGTTGAATAAAGAGGGAATTAAGAAGAAAGAATCTATTGTTGCTTTATATCTAAATTACCACCTTTATATTTTATATGACTGTCCCTATCATCCATATTTTTGCTTCACGTAGTATTAAGGCTTCAAGATGGTGGCTAATTAAGAACGTATTATACTTATGTCCTGGCAGAAAGGGACAACCTCTCCACTCAATGTGAAAATGGGCATTGTTAACTGATCACAGATGGCACATGAATAGTGAGTTGAGAGGGAAAGATCTCACTGAGCGGGAGTCTTTTTGCTAACATGGACTTTACTAGCCCTGTTTTTACGGTTGCTAGGTAACACTCATTAGCGTGCTTCACTGATAGAGGGACGAGATAGGATGTAGTATGAAACCAAAGTTAGACTTGAACTCAGAAGCAATTAAATGGTGTTTAGGGAGATTTTGGGAATGAATGGCCACACCTGACATGCTGCTCATATAAACACAACTGCTAAATGTTAGTTCTTGCAAGCTTTACTGCCTTAATGTGTTTAATTTTAATATAATAAATTTTTTTTTGTGCAATCCTGCTGAGAGACAAATGCACACGAGTGATCACATAACTTCCTTGGTGGAGATAATAAAATTGGGTTATTTTGCATTTAGATAATGACTGCTTGTGTTTCACGCACTCAATCACAGTCATTTCATTATAGACACAAAAGCTCATTTGCCTGTTATCACTAGAGATGTGAAAGTAACTCAAAAACAGGAAAAATGAGAGAGATGAAGACACAAAGGAAAATAGCAAAGGGTTATTGGAGAAAATCCACAGCTTTTAGTGTTTTAAAATGGGCAACTGTGACCTTATGATAAGCACCAATCATCCACAATCAGCAGAAACACACACACACACACACACACACACACACACACACACTAGACTTTATTCAAATACTCTCCTTGCGATGATGCTGCACTTCATTTTTAGACTGGAGGAGAGAAAATAACCAATCATTTTTAGAAGGTATGCTTGTCCATTTACTATGGGTGCATACTGATGTATTTGATGTCAGATTATACCCAGAACCAGTTCATTAGTTTCAGAGTGAGTGCTGAGTATTTTGTGGCTAAGAGAGTAGAGAAAATCCAATTTTGTGCTCATCCTACTGGCCAGTCCTTTCTTTGGAATCTTTGAGGTGGCCTGTCTAATGAGCTCCCATGGAATTTGGATTCCACACCAGACAGTATACTTCACAATGTCTGGGTGAACGTTCATTTCCCCTTTCACTACACCTTGGTGCATTAATGTGCTTGCTCAGACATTGCAAAAAGGAGGCAATTTGCCAAATATTAACATTATTCAAATAAGAGAAAAGCCTTTTAGAGGAGAGAGTGTATTAGTAAGTCAAGCATAATTCATTTTGAGAGGGCTTTATTAAGAGAGCAGTTTGTCAGATTAAGATGTAACAATTAAGTGCAACAATCATCAGAAGGAGTAACATGTTGCCATAAAGTCGTGGGTCTTGGTATCCACTGCCAAACAGCAAAAGCAAATCAGGTTTACCTTAACAGTAGACCACAGCCAGGAAAAAAAAAACATACATCAACACCACTTGGAATGTTTTTGTTTGTTTTTTTGGGTTTGGTTTGTGCTGTATTAGCTGCAGTGAAGATCAGTCCACTTGTCCAAAAAGGTCAACAGAGCTGTTTTGGTGCCAAAACTGCTTAAGAGGGGTTTGGTAGAGAACTTCTTACATAGCCAACATACTGTCAATAACATTTTACAATTAGCTTAAAAACTTTTGCTATACAGTCAACCTACCAGTCTAAATGAAACATTGCAATTTCAGCATTAAACTTTGTTATTCACCAAGAGCTTTCTACAGCAGTAGAAAGTAACACCAACAGTAACTCTCATTTAACCTCTACATTTTCTTTTTCAGTGTGGTTTCTTGCTGGAAGTAGGTGGTGGAGATAATGGAGCGTCAGCGTTTTATTGTTGCATTTAATCTTTACTGTTAAATTTACATTTCCTCTCAAAAGATGACCAAAAAGCAATTAGAATATGTATTTTTTCAATGCTTTACACTCAAAATTTTACCAATTGTACCTTAAAACTAAATAGCAGCATTTTTCCCTGAGTGAAACAACTGTCATCAAGGTAGCCATCTGTGGGTCTGGGTGCCCTACATGCTTATTTTTGGCCTGCTGTCAGTATTTAAATGATTAAACAAAGGTCCTCTTGTATGTCAGGACAACACTAACACACACAAACTGCTACATCTAGCAGCTACATATATATCAGACTGTTTAATCAAGTTTGTTTGATGCAAGCATGGTTCACTGGGACATACAGCTGCCAGTAAAGGACCAAGAATTGAATTAGTCCTGATGCACACAATACATTAACCTCTCTAGGATTGTTCTTTAAGACTCACCACTGACCCTTTATTATTAAGAAGAAACAAGCCATACTGCTGCAGAGTATCAGCAGACTTCTCATGACTAGCATATGACTGGAGTAAGAAGGAGAGAAGCTGCCAGGTCTGACATATACATACAAAAGCTATATTTTTCTTAGAGGTATTTTGCCATATATAAGCCCTCTCTTAGAGCAGTGGTTCCTAACCTGGGGGGCGCACATTGTCTGCATTGAGGGCGGGTGCGGACACTTTCCCGGGAGGGGGGGCAGGATAGGATGTAACAAACAAACGACAAAAAATCACAGACTACTAGCACAAAGGAGATGCAGCAGATTCCCCCCATGTCAAAATGCAAGCAGTTGGACTATAACAGTGTTTGACAATGGGGGACCCCACATAAAGACACCCCCCCGGTCGCAAATTAGTTTCCAAGTGGTAATACTGTACACCACACCACCCACCCTCCAATCGTAAATGTATTTTCTGGTGGGAATACCCTGTACTCCCCCCCCCGACAACGGAAAAAAGCCTGCAGATAATGTTGCATCTTCAGGAGGTAATGATGACTGCTTAACATTTGTGTAGATGTAATACACATAGTATAGAAAAACTAACATCACAATATTTGTATCTGTGTTTTTTAAAATATGTTTCTGAATATGCAAAACAAATATGACTTAATTCAGTATATTTTGTGGCCAAATGACTTCTTTTTAAAAACATATTTCAAAGAAACTGTTTCCAACTGCAGAATATTCTATCATTTATTATGACCATAATAAATGTGCATTTGGAAAGGCATAAATGCGTTTTCACAGCAGGTCAACTGAAAAAAAGAAATAGTCACTTGCTTTTATATTATCATTATATATCCTTTACTGTATTTTGTTTAGGCCTTGTAGCGTTTGCATCTGACAAGTTTATTCCAGCCTCCATTTCAACCTCTATTTGACGGCAATGAAAGCAGCAGGATGCATCCAAGATCAGGCTGTGTCCATTTACAATGGCATATTCAGTATTCTGAGCCAAGCTAACTGAACTTTTTATGACCTTTTATGTTTCATTAAGAAGTCAGAGCAGATTGTCCAGCATGTCAGACTGTGCAAAATTACCCAGGTCCCTGACAGTCTGACCAAGAATCTGCCAAACACATACTTCTTTTGAAACTTCTCTTTAAAGAGGAAAGAGCCTTGAAATAATGAAGCAGGGGGTATCAGCCGTTATAGGTTAATTGGATACAATCAAAGTTAGTATAGTCTCAGTGAATATCCTCTGATGCATGAAAAGTCCAAGTCTGTCAGAGTGCGAGCCTCTGGCCTGACTGACTGATTGGAAGGGCATATTACCACTCACTGTGTATAAGTTCAGAGGTGATATCTGATCCACCGGAGTAATGATGCAAGACAAAAAGTGCCGTCAGCCTGATTGATGACCACACCATCTTTGTCTCTGTGTGACGCAGCTCAATCTGCCTAATCAGTTGTTTTTGTTCTGGCAGAAGGGGACTGTACTTCCCCAGCTCATGTCTATTATCCATAATTAACAGAGGAGAGGGCTGCAGATGAGGCAGAGAGGTTTGGTATGGAGAGACGAGTGTGGGCTGCATTAGAGATCACGCATGATCTGAGCTGGGAAATTCACATAATCTTTTTTTAAAAGAGCGTAAAAAAATCTTTCAGACTACTTTAAGCCACATTTACTATTAAGGTTGTGAATGATGAGCCTCATGTTACTTTGTGAAAATGTCATGTGACTGACTGATTATTTTCCATAAATCTATCATATTAGCAAACCATTTTGAATGAGGGCACTTCAGAACTTACAAAACTTCAATGACATTTAAGCTAATCAAACCAGTCAAAATAAGTAGATGAGTATCCGGCATGGGTAGGCCTTTGTTGACATTCTAATCAGCATCTTATTCAACAGTGAAATATTGTTAAACAGCCTCTATTCATGACCCAGGCAGTGAAATCTGAAAATAGATTCATATCATGCATCCATCTTTCTTTAAATTGAATTCACTAAAACATCATCACGGTTCATTTACAGCCGTTTTCTACCTACACTTACATTTATTTTCAAAAAAAGATGCTTGTACTTTCTTTTCATTTTTTTTTCTCCTCTAAAAAAAAAGTTAATCACAGAGGTACAGTATATTAATCACAACTCTTCCTGGAATTTTTATGATAAAATTAACTTAAGTACTTAAACTCGCAGCACGGTGGCAGGTTCTGCAGTGTTAAATAAAGCATAAAGTACATGTGACAAAAATTGGTTCACACTTTGTTGTGGATTTATCATTGATAAATATTAGACAAAAGATATACAACCACAGAAATTAACTTATTTCCATATTACCATATTAATCTTGAATATGGGATTAGAATGCAAAACTGCTTAGTTTTGATTGTCATAGCTTATATATTCAAGTGCCAGTTGTGAAGGTGGTATTGGAAAGGGTCAGCATTGAAATAATACCATGTACATTAATCAATGTCAGTCAAACCTTCGATCTCAGGATGCTCAATTTCCCCATTTAATTGGAACTTAATGTCCATAGGAAACGTCAAAATGAGAGATGTAATTTCCCAGTGCCACACAACATCATTTATCAAGGCCTGGTAAACAATAGCTTCGCTTGTTGCTATGCTTTGTCTTAGCCCTCGACTCCGAACTGATCCTGCTGCATTTGCATTTCATCTTTTTTATAAGGACTAATTACCAGTGCTACAACAGACCCCTCTCAAGGAAAATCACATATTGATTGCTAATTAGTGACTAATGAATATGCAAACAGCCATAATATGGAGAGTTAAATGACTCCGCTCCCATGACTGTGCTTGTCCATACCATCTTATTACCCTGTACACCAAAGCTAAAATGGGTATTTTCCCATGTCCATCTGTGTGTGTCAAGTGTAACTACCGAATGGCTACATAAATTGTTGTAAAATGCGGTGCATTTGATCTGGAATGCAATAGTTTTTCCTAGCATTTAGAAATTAACTGTTTTCTTGGCCTTTCTATTCAGTGTCCTAAGAAATGCATTCTTCTAATTCATAAACATTTGATTCTGTTGTCCAGTGATAAGACTAGGGTTAAGTTTCTCTTGAATCTTAAACTCAATATGCATCATTCCCTCGCAGCATGTCTCCGCTTCTCATATACGTCAGTGTAACATTTTAACTGTGTTTAGCAGGAAAGTCTCTTTAAAAACTGCAGCAAGATGGTCTGCATTTGTCTTCATGCAGCTTTGTGACTGCTGAAGTGATTATTTTGTGCTAATCCTGGCTGAATTAGCCGTTATAGTTGAGTGTGGCAGTAACATGTAACATCTCGTTGTGTTCGACATACATTGCTATATTTACCGATACAATGTAGGGAGACAATATGGTTTTAGATCAGCTCAGTTACCTTATCAATACTATACAAGTCATTTCATTTTCACATAGAACATTGGTGCTATTAGGACTCAAAGGTTATTGATTTCAAGACAATTCCACTGAAAGTGTGTGTGATCATCATAACTCACAAATGACTGCATTAATATTTCTGTCACTTCAGAGGTATATTGACTGTGCATACATGTATCTATGAGTAACTATTTTGCATATAGCTTAAACAAAATGGTGTGTTAAAACTGGATTCAACCCTTATAAGTGAATGTCTTGCATCTGCAGGCAGGTTTGCGTCCCTCTTGGATGTACTTTTTCATTTTAAAAAGGTGATGGTTTCTCTGGGAGGGGGCAGAGCGAGTCTCATGATTGGCTTGAGTGGTTTTCTGCTCCAGTTCCAGCAGAGACATGTGTTACATAAGGTGGCCTGTTGTGTCATGGGAACTAGTCTGTGCTGGACCGAACTGCTGCTCCTTACTGTGACGTGTGTGTGTGTGCGTATGATAGAGGTGACACTAAATGAGGTAGTGATTACACTAAATATACAAATTATTTATCTATATAAAACTATTTTCCTGGCCTCAGCATTCATAATCCTCATGTCTGCTCTCTCACTGCTATTAAATCTTTCACAAGCGAAGGAAATTAGATTTACATTAGATAATTCAAACTGCAATATTTACTTTTATTATTGTAAAAGTGATCAAGATTTTATAGTGCTCATTTACTAATGTAGTTGTGAATTTATATAACCTTGTGAGTTTACTTCCACATGAAAAAGAGTGTCTCAAATAGGACAGTATAATAAAAATAAATATTTCTTTTCTTTAAGTCATTCAAGAATCTACCCAACATAATGAAAACAACCCTCTTAAAATCTGACTGTAAAACCTATTCACTGTCACACTGCCAGTGTGTGCATAGCTCAGTCTGATGTAATCTACAAAATGACCGTCAAGTTGAATTAACAGGTCCCTAAACCATTTAAACAAGAACAAATGAATGTTATCTCATACAGTTGCAGGGCTGTTCTGTCAGTCTGTATTAGATGTCAAAAGGTGTAACAAAGTTGAAAAGAACAAACACGGACAAATGGCGAGTACTTTGCAGAATAAGCAGTGGTGTGCAATCAAGCCCCTTTTTCTTCCAGCTTGATATTCCTGCAGCACCCACTGTTCCCCTAAAAATCACATGCAAATGAAATTTCTTCTCCCAAGTGGGTCAGATCAACTGCCCACCCACCAGGACGTTGGCATGTTAAGACTGACCTAAGGAGGGGCGAGATGTGGGAAAGAGGACTGACACTTAAGGATGAACCGACTGTGAAAGTCTTACCCCATACAGATATACTGTTGTCCATAGAGTTAGAATGGAATTTATACACATCAGTAATCACTTTTGACCAGGTGCAATGATTAGATACTGAGTCCCTGTTACACTTTATCTATCACATAAATCACATTGTCAAAATCACTTCATGAGAAGAGGTTAAATTATTTTATTCTAACTTTATGAGCAATGGTATATTTAAAATTACATTTTACCAATTCTTTTTTTTTTTTTTTTGCTATTTATCCCCCCCTTACAAAGAAATCTTCATTAGATAAATATAAAATGGTTATAATTTTAGTCTTTCAATCTGTTATTACATTATGTTTGACTGAACACAAATTCAAACACACAAATTTATAAAAAAAAAAAAAAACTTTAATGTGACACAGTAGATAAATATCTGCCACTATCATCAGTGAACAGACATTTTATATGCTGCAGCCAATACCAATTGGTGCATCCCTACTGAGATTGTACAGGATTGATTTATTCCAAAAAGAAATGCATACACAGTATATCAGTTTGTTTGGGACACTGCAGACCACACACTGCTTCCAGATATGAACTACATTATGTCACCTTCATGGATATTAAGAAAAAAAAAATCAACATTTATCATAGATGTGCAGTTATATTGTGACATGGGTGCCTCATATTTGTACATTACCATTCCAGGCACCTTTTTGCTGTCTCTTGTTGTATAGAATCAGAATCAGAATCAGCTTTATTGTCATTGCACATGTCACAAGTACAAAGAGCAACGAAATTACGTTTGCAC
>JAPQRQ010036818.1:0-10554 GCA_037367365.1 Apogon talboti | reverse complement strand
TTTTTCACATTAAACCAGGAAGAAAATTTGGAGTCATTATCTGTAGGTTACTATGCTATTATTTTACTTGAGATCACAATTGGGCTGAATGTGGAACCTGAACTAAACTAAAACAAGTATGACATCTTTGACTCTTAATAACTTCAGTATAATTTTTTGCCCCCCCTGCTATAGCGCATCTACAGGTTGGTGTGTGTCGGTGCCTTTCACTGCTATAATGTCCCATATATCACTGGAAAGTGCAGAGTCTTTTCTTCCAATGGGAACTTTCCCCCTTGCACAAACAGTGACAGAGTTATGTTGATTGAAACCTTGACATTTTGATAATTTATAAACCCCAACAGGACGCGAAAAGAGGACTTTAAGTATTGAAAAAACGTATCTCCGTGAATCACATGTCACAGTTTTCCAAATATCAATGGCGAACCAGTGCCAATGGTTTTATTATAAACTACATTGTTGGTTTTTTTGTATATTTATTTATACATGCTTGTGAAAAAATCTTCCTACAGAAGCTATTGATGCTACTTGACAGGCACGGTATAAGATAAGAAGTGAAGTTCAGCATCAGCTTTTATTTTCAGTGACTTCCTTTGAGAAGTGAAACTTTAACATGACAATCCCATGAGGTACCCAGATAAATATGTTACAGTACAGTCATCTGAATGTGTGGACATGAATATCATTAAATGTACATACACTCCATTAAATCCTGTATTTGATAATAACAGTTAGCACATACTTATTATCATACACTTGTGAGCTCTGCTTCACTAAGTGTTATCACAGCTTCTTTCCGGCTGTCTGCGCTGCACAGCAAGCTTTGATTTTGTTCTTTTTGCTTTCACTGAGCTTATCTGCAACTGGCACAAAGTGAGCCAGTGCTCTAGTGTCGTCCAATCAGCTGCGAACACACACTCGCCACTTCCTGGTCTTTATCAACCCATGACATCTGATTGGACTTAGAGGGGCACATATGCCCCCTTCTTCTCGTCCATGCTTGAAATGGCTGCCACACTTATGTTTGTTTGCATCAAATTAATGTGTTTATTCAGAGATTTGTCCACATTTCCTTAATTGCAGGAAAGATAAGACGCAAACCTTTGATTTGTATGATTATAGTGTGAAATTAAGAAATGATACAAGAAAGTTGAGGACACAAAATTAAAACAGGTGGGAGTTGAAATGATAAATGGCAAAAACAGGGTTAATGTCATTATGAAAATGTATCTGGGGGACAAACGGACAGGACAGACTGCAGACAGCGGCGGTAATGGCACTCAGCTTTCAGCAGCAATACCAGCTGTGCCCGATACAAATGGGCACTGACAGTGATTCAGGCCAAGCAGGGTCATATGAGGACACAAACAGAGGCGGAGGGGGCGGGTGAAAGAGAAAGAGGGCAATGGAGGGACGAGAAAGAAAGGCGAGGAAGGCAGAAGGGATCATGAGGAAGGAGGGAGGGCCAAAATGAGGGAGTGTTTAACAAGATGGAGAAAACAAAAGGACAGCGAGAGAAGCCACCAAAGCCTGGGCAGAGGGCTTAGACCGACACGTCTGCGGCCCAGAGACAGCACAACACAAACAGGGACATACACACCAATGTAACGTCTCCAACTTCATACAATACAACATGAAAACTCTGTAGTGTTGCAGAATATTTGAGTATAGATGAGTACAGTATATCACAGAACACTTATTGGTCCCGGTCTGTCTTTTACTGTCTAGTTTTAACCCTTAAAGACCCAGTGCTACCTTTGTGGCAGCGCCCAAATGAATTTGGGAGCTTATCACCGTTTATTAGAATACTATCCTCTCTTTTTTTACATTTTTCAGTGAAAATCCAATGTCTTCTTATATTGAATTCACTGATCATGTAGATGTTAATAAAAGCTCAGATTAAAGTTGAGGGTTATTATTTCAGAAAAAAAGAAAACTGAAGAAAAAGTGACTTATTCAGCAAAGAAATCAATAACTGAACATAAAATCAAATGTCATCAACCACTGTCATTTATCACGCTCCATGGGTTTTGTTGGTGAACCAGTGTTGCAAAAGATGATGGCATTTCCATGTTCACTACGGAGCCTCTGAATATCCAGATGGGTCATACTGTATCTGATGACCATGAAAAGATGACGAACTGCAACATTTTACTTCAGGTATTTCAGTGGTAGGGTTAGTGGATCAACAGGTGTTAGACATCTGACATCAGTAGGTACTTATGGGTTTCTTATGGGTTAAACATCTTTGTTATGTTTCATTACTCTAAAAAAAGTTGGATTATACATATGTAGATATTATTTGATTATATGTAATAACTAGTGTCTAATTCACAGTTTGTGAATTTAATACACTTTGGAGTCAATTAGTCAATTAGATACATCTGATAATTGTGTAAAGGGCTGTATACATGACACAGTTCTGCGTTGGCCTCAGGATGCACTGCCATTTCCAGTTGAAATTCTAAGAAGTACCATGGAGGCGGACATGCTGAATTTTTTATTTATTTTTTAATCTTTATTAAATTTTTTAAATCTAAAAAATTAACAAGCAGATAAATCTGGTAAGGTAAAGAACAAAAGAGAGAAAGAAAAAAGACAATAAAAGACAAAAGAAAGTTTATTATTTATTTCAAAGATTTAGGTCAAAAATAAAGTTTTGCATCTTAATACCAGATTTGCTCTTCAGAAGTTCAAGAGTTTTGCAATGTTGTTTTAAGTTCACGCTGAAGTTTACTCGATGTCTTTTGGAGCTACTGAAACTGACTGTCAATAATGTGCGTCAGATGGTGCGAGCAGCCAGCAGAACACGCTGGTTGTTCTGTCTTGCTTCATGTAAACATAATGTGCTAAAAGGTGTGATGCTAGAAATATCACTTTTTAATGTTTGTGTTCTTAACGAAAGTCTCAGGCAACAATAGAGCAACAAAGGAGCTCACAGTGAGAGCTCACTGCTGCAGCGGAGGCCACAGCAGCTCAGAGCAGGACTAGAAAACACGACACAGTTCATAGTTCTGTTTTGTGTCACGTTTAAAGTTTTGTTGAATATGTTTCTAAGGGTTTTTCAACACAAGTTCTACTTCTTTTGCTGTCCCAGCTGTGCTTCAATACATTGTTAGCCAAATGCAGATTCAGAGTAGCTGAGTGCACATTGGCTTTGCATGGTGTCACACTTCATAACACTTTGAGAAGCCCTACCAGCAACCCAGTGGTCACTATGAATGTAATGTTTATCAGTCCTTATCCTTAGGGAAAGTGTGAAAACTAAGCTGCCGGTTAGACCTAGCTGATGCTGAGCCAAACGGGACACAGCAGTGGTGGCTCGCTGTACATCTGTACCCTCATTTCTGGTAGGTTCCTTTGCTCATTCTACATGCCATAGTGAATTGTGAGTAACAATAACATCAAAAATAATAATGAAGACTTAGAAAAATAATGACAACAATGTTATTTTCCAATGACAGAGCAGCATCACATAGTACTGTTTACATGCATCCTGAGATGTCAACAGATGTTACGTCATGGTTCTTTGTGCATAGAGCCTATTTAAAGACAGGAGTGAAGGACAATATCACAGCATAAAAAAACAAAGCCACATTGTGTATTGTGCTTATCTAAGGTGTACAATGTAGCAATGTGGCTTTGACACATGGACTCATCTCCATAAATACCCAGTGTGGGTAACCAACTTTTGGTGGGCGGACCTTACGTTCTGCAGACTTTCTCGATCCTCTTTTTTTTGACCAACCGGTTATTGAATACAAAATGGAATATTATGTTGAATTCTGTGTTCAATTGAATTTCTGAATGGCCATTCCTACTGATGCACTGTTGTTACATGTTACTGTTTGTCTTACCTTCAATATATGGTACCAATTTAAAAGCAAACTTTCAGCCTGTCTCTCTCTCCTAGAGCCGATCCTAGTCTTCTGGTGACTAGCCTATTACCATATAAGTACTGTGTTACAACAATACATATTAGCCTTCGTACCTTTGTAATAACACATATGCTACACATGGTCTCATCATCTCAATCCGTCAGTCGGGCACGTGACGGACAAATCAAAAATGGAGAAGAAACTAAAAGGAGGTGCAGAAAAAATCTGAGAAAAAGAGGCAGGCAATGGTGTTGGTGGAACTAGGCGTTTTGTTAACATCTGTTAGAATGACACATGCATATAGCCTAGGGTTTGTGCATTAAACATAAACTGCAGTTATTTTGTTGTGGCCTGATTTGTGGTACATAAATTTAATAATATCAATGTTTTATGTGACATGACATTTTTTTTCAGGTCAACACAGATGAGGGTGCCCTACTACAGAACCAATGCAACTCTCCCAAACAGTTCCCCCTCTACTAATTTATGTTTTGTAAAGTACACTAATGACAGTATTAATGTACACCTATAAGACACAAGTTCCTTTTTATCCCCTTTATTCAAACTTAAAGTCAAACAGACAGACATGCATGTGAGGTTGCCATGGATACAGCATCCCGGAACACCTCTGCTTTTTTTTCTCTTAACTCTTTCTTTCTTACTGTTTTTTATTACTGAGCTGAGAGTGGACCGGTCAGGTACAAATTCCTGGGCCGCTTTTTTGCCCCAGTCCACCCCTGCTTACCTCCAGGACTGCCAGCTTTATCTACATGTTAATGTTTGTCTAAAGTCCACAGTTACAATCAATTTATACTCCAAATTAAATTTTTATAAACACTATTTTTAAAATACAAAACACTATACTCTATCTAGTTTTTGGTTTTTTTAAAAAATAATAAACAGATAGTAATAGATAATAATAGACAGACAGCATAGTTCTCTTTTGGCATCTGAGTGATATCTTGGTTTTAGAACCCACACTAGCGGTAGTCCTTTTTTAATGCCAGATTTTTTGAGAATGCATTTGTTGGGGCATCACTGTGCTTTTATTTGGCAGTGGACAGTTGAAATGCAGCAGAAAATATGAAGGCAGGGAGAAGAGGAATGACACAGCAGAGGTATCTGAGAGTCATTCTGGTTCATAGAGTGAACACTTTTAACCACACAGTCATAAAGCAGTTTGAAAGCAGGTTATTCCACAAAACACCTTTTTATGTAATGTTCCCAAATGTTGAATTTCAACCAAAACACATTAATTCATCAGAAAATTGTTATCTGTTGCCAGTGCCTTATTGCCATCAGTGTTCCATATGTAGCAACATAACATGTATGGGTCTTTACTACGTAATAAATATATACAGGTATATACTTACATCCTTCTGTGTTTTACAACAGTTTAATAGTTTAACACTCACATTGCATTTTAGTTGACATTCAGTTGAACTCAATGTATATATTACTTTATGTCTGATGATATGATTGACATTAAGTCTCAGAGTGGAACATATGATCAATGACTACAAATTTGATTAACCTGTAATATTAAAATATATTACAATACATTCTTATTTGTTTGTGTAATCAGTAAAGATACCTCTGTTTTCTATCTTCTTGCCAAGAATGTTTTTTTAAAGAAAATTCGGCTGGTGCACCAAAAGAGCACTCATATTAAATATCCTGGCCAGTAACCTAGACAACTTCTTCTACGGAATTAAATATTGTGTCTGTTTGGACTGGGAGCCCCCTTTGTAATCACATCTTAGAAAATCAAACTCACTCCTTATTAGTTGCATCTTGGAAGAATCTTTATCTTCCAGGACGACTCTTTCATTCCACGTTCTATCTGCACGTCCCATCATTCTGCCTACAGGTCCGAATTCAAGCCTCTTAGCTTTGTCTATTCCCAGCGCAGCACAAGAAAGATTCCCAAGAGTGGAGCCAAATCACAGATCACAGACAAATGTTAAAACCCTTATGGGGACAACACTGTCAGAGGGGAGACAACCAGTCCAAGCCACCAGATGCTGATTAGTGGCCTTTGCAGAAGGTCTTTTCTTTCCTATGAGTTGATTGCCAGAGAATAAATTAGCAACCTTGCAATAAATTAGTGACCTTGCAGTACGAGAATGTTAAGGAGCTTGCAATGCCAGTGAAGATTAGGAAAACAACTGATAAGTTCTGCCTGTATTTGTCTGCAGCAGGTGCTCCTCTGCTTTTATGGCTTACTTTACAGATCCTTGTTTCATAAATCTTATCTGCTCATGATGGCAGAAGTAACATATACTGAGGTTGTGAACCCAACATATATTTTTTGCATTGCAGGTTTTCTTTGTCTAATCAAGTTTTCACACATTACTGTGCACTTCTGATCTTTTGAGGCTGCATCACATCCTGGTGCACTGAGGCAGGAAAAGTGGGTCTTTTTGCATCCACTATGATGGGATGTTTGTGGGAAAAAAAGCACTGGTTTCTTTACAGACAGCCACAAAAGAGACTACCATTAATGTTTTACATTATGCAAAAAATTCTGTCAAACTCTTGCAGCTGTGTTGGAAAAAATATTGAAGTAATGGCACAAGTAATGTCTACATTTGGTTAATTATACATAATGAAAAGAAGAAAAATAATTCATTTGGGGGAAATGAGGGAAATGAACAAGCAAACAAAATCCAGCCTTAGATACAGTATATTGCTTAAGCCTGTTTACAGAATCAATGACTGAGAGACATTGGGTTTACCTGCTATGTGTAGTATATTCAATGATAAATAGTGCAAAAAAAAATTGTTGTTGTTTAGTTGTAGCACAGACCTTGGGAGGTACTGCTTTAGGGGGTCTGTGGCAGGAAAATGTTTGAGTTTTGAATCCAAAAACAAGGCCAAAGTATTTCACCACTCTGCGATGTTCGAACTGCTGGTATTGGGTGGTTGCAGTGCCGCCATTTTATGTCACATGGACTCTGGGGAAGATTAGGAGATACTTTTGTCAGACAGGCCGTGGCTGAATGGAGTGAAAGAAAGGGGAAATTTAAAGAGTTTGAGAAATAAAGAGGCTGAACAAATGAAACTGGACGATGAAGAGCCATGGGGAGACCAGCTAAAAGAAAAGGGGCTGAAGAGGGAGGGAGAGGTAAGCGATAGAGAGAAGGCCAAATGGTGTCTGGGAAAGTTTTGGAGCTGAGGTGCATTGTGGGAGAGCAGACAGTGTGTCTGGGGGGTCTGAGGTGTGGATTAATGCCAGCGATTGGAGGAGGGCTGCCGCAGTTGTGCGTGAGCAGAATATCAGATGGGGAGAGAAGAGAAGATGGAAAGGGTACAGACGCTGAGTTTTGGAAAGGGGTGATAGTCTGTGTCTGAAGACACTAAAGACAAGCCCCCATGCTGCCAGAAAGAAAGCACCAGCAAACTTCAACTACATGTAAAACAGCACACTTATGGAGCCCTTATTTGCATCGAACATAGTGAATTAGGAGCTGTGTAAATGAAAACTTGGACAAGGATTAATCCTAGACATTCGGATATAAGTCTGCTGTAATGTTTCATCTTATTGATTAAAACAGGTTCAGTCAGACCACGGCATGGCTCACAACAATGGAACTAAAGTCCGGGTTCATCAGGTACGTTTGAGCCAGAACCATGATCTATGAAATGGCAACCTGCAACTTTCTGTTCTCTATGAGAAGCAATTTGAAGGGATTACAAGGACTGCAGCAAACCCGTTTTCTGAACCCTAACTCAGGCTGTGGGCCTGACAGTAGAATTTCATTACAGCAAGATTATTGTGGATCTACCACGAGTTTAGGGCATTTACTTGTTATTTATTCTCTGAAGAAAATTTGATTCTGGTTCTCTCTGATGTTTGGAGTCCACTACATTCAGTAAGTAAAAACCTGGGTTAGTGCACAGTAACAACCAGATAGAATAATTCAATACAGATAACCTTTTGGTGAATATTTTAACTGAGGTCAATGACGTTTGTTGTGATGTGGTAGAAATTTATGTAGATTTTGTGCATCAAATGGAAAAAAATTACAGACCTTAAACATGTTGTACAGTATAAAGGTATTCAATCTAAAGCCTTTTCATGTCTGCATAAAGCACATGGTACATTAGATATCACAAAATGGGTAGCACTGACAATCAAGTCAGTTTACAAAGAAGTAAACAGTGAAAGATAGAAAAAAATCTTAGTAGAGAAGTTAAACTTGAACCTCTTAAGTGCAAAATAAAATGTACCTCAAGATAATTTTGTACATAACTTTCTTCATTTGTGAACATGTGTTTAATTCTTGCTCAGGTATGTACAGCTTCAGAAATATTTATTAAATCCCCCAATGTAACGCTATGTGGAAATTAAATATGTCAGCCCTTCAACATGACTTTTATATTCTGATCTTGAAATATACATTCTTTCCAGGATATTTTTCAGCATCAAATATTTCTTAAATTGTATGTTATTTTTGTAGGATACTTTGTATGTTAAGTTGTTGTAAATTGATCATTTCATGTGTCTATTACCATATTTTTCCTTAAAATTTGCAAACAGAAGAAAACCCTGATGGCATTACAAATCACACTTAGTGTCACAGTGGTCCAGTAGTTGTTTCCAAGGTTGTATATCCTGTCATAAAGGCATTTACTCACTGGTTGATTGACTGTACTGTCACAGCCTCACGCAACAAAAGTAACTTGGGTGCAGTCACATGACATCAGCCCTGATCATGTGGTAACATGTGACCATATTTGATTTGATCAGGTTGGTAGGATTAGAATGAAATTTTAAGAAAATAGAGCACTGAGTGAACTTTCACCGGTGGAGATTCATTTCAATGGAATATGTAAATATTGTTCAGTATTTCTAAGTCACATTTTGATATTTACCATCCAAACTGATGAAGTATAAAAAACCAAACAAACAAAAGCAGAGTGAGGAATATGACATTAGATTAAGCAAATTTGTAGTGTTGTGTTGATTTTGGCATCTTCACTTCATTAGATGCAATGCTGTCTCAGAGGAAGTACACTCTTAGAGCATTTTGTCGGGTCACTGCGAAAACCCTGGAACGGGGACATAAATGTGTCCAGCTTACTGTCACATCACTGAACTCCTAGAGGTTTACATGTATCTGTGTATGTTGATTGACAAATAATAGCGTTTTTCAATTTGTCCTTAGAGTAAGGTGGTTGTTGCTGCCTGATATTTACTTTTGTGATGTACTAATACGGTTAAACTCAACTGAAAACAAGTGTTTTAGACCAGCCAAACACTGTATGCTTCCATCTGTGTCCTTGAGAAATGAAATAACACATTCAGAAGTCTTGACAGCCGTCAGTTGGTCCTTCATGTTTGAGTAATACACATGCTTTGGCTTTGGCTTCCTGCACTAGAGCATCACACTGAAGCATAATACTATGATTGGCCTCACAAAACTACTGTCAGAGTTTGGGATAGTCACAGTTAGGTTTGAAGTTAAACATATTAAGATTAGATTTTGTGGCTAGGGTTGACTGTTTGGTGTAGTTAAATGAATGCAGGGTCTCTGCCCATAGCAGTAAGAGCACCCATAATAACACAGGTGACTGGGTACATCTTTTTGTTGGTGAACTATTCCTTACACTTGAATAGCCAGAATTGTTGTAATTTGATGTCAGTATGCAGCATGTCTGTGTTTACCAAACCCATCAGCCCATGTACCAAATAAGAGATGAGAAGAAGACCTCATTTTGGTGTTTGTTCACTGGTTTAAAAAAGTGTGTTGTTTTTTTTTAATTTCAGAGATCCACTTGTAGGAAGTATACAGAATTTTACTTGGGAAAACAGAGTAAACTTGCAGCCTCTCCATGGAGAGTGTGCATCTCTGCTCCTGTAGCTTAAATTGAAGCTGTCTCTTTGTCTGTGAGTGCTGTATTGATTCACTTGGCACCCACTTATGTCCTGTAATGGAACAGAGCTCATGTGCTGTCACTAACATTTGGAGGACTGTGCCATCCTACCTATTAAATGCATAGATTTTTAGGATTGTACGATAAAAACACCATTGAGGGAAAAAAAAAAATCCCCTGCATTTCTGGTTTGCCGAATGTCGGCCACTCTTGTGGTTTCTATTACTGGAGCTGGATGTTATCAAACGATATCAGTGACAGAGGAGGTTTTTTTTCGCAGTATTATGATACAGTCGAATCTGGAGCTGCTCCCGAGCTGCGAAAGGCAGGCATATGGAGAAATGGTCTGTATCTGTTCCTTGGTAAACCAGAGCCAAGTCCTGAAATGACTCCTTTTCTATTCGCAGCTGAGGCTAACTAAAGATTGGTATTTGTTTTTGGTGCAGGGAAGCTTTCCAAGAAATGTGTGCATGTGTATCTTGGTATATGCACTTTGTTAGTGCATCCATGAATGTGTACGTGTGAGCTAGTCAGTCTGCTTCTGGCTGTGTGGGACGCTGTGGGAGACGAGGATACAAGTGTGTGTGTCCAAGTGTTTTTATGTGTCGGAGTAGTGGGGCGTTTTAGGAAGGAGAATGACTTAGTGAGTAGTAGCTATACCTGGACCGGACTGTCCCTGTTGCATTTTGGGAGGGGAAAAGAAGAGGAAGAAGAAGAGGAAGAAGGGAGTGTGTGTGTGTGTGTGTCTGTGTGTGTGTGTGTGTGTGTGTGTGTGTGTGTGGGGGGGGGGGGGTGT
>JAPQRQ010036817.1:0-10567 GCA_037367365.1 Apogon talboti | reverse complement strand
TATATCAAAATGATGATAAATCAGTTAAGAAAGGTTAAATATAGAGACAAATTAATTTAGGAACTGCCACAAAAGTACCACTAGGTCTTTATGGGTTAAGACAAAACTGACAGATAACAAGCTTATTATTCATTCATTTTCTGTAACCATTTAATCGTCTGTGGAGAACCTGAACTGGTCGTTGGTCCTTCACAGGGCTGACATAAAGAGACAAACAACCATTCACCCATCGAAGCAGCAGAGCGACCTGTTATCGTGCATATCCACACAGAAGGGTTTCTCTGTGAGTAATTAGTAGTTGCTGTCAGTTACACATTATTTTCTAACACTTTCAACACTGCCTACAAAAACATTATGTTCCGTATCGATATTTTCCCACCACGTATACATTGATCGTCTAATCGTCTAATCTTCCAAAGCCTTATTCTTCAGGGTACTTGTTGGTTGGCTTTTGAAAGATGTTTTGTTTTGCTGAAGACAACAGTGACTCAACAATAGAAGAGTTAGTGTTTCATATTTAATTAGACACAAATTCACTTTAAATGGAGTACCTCATCAGTCTGTAGGTAGCACCCATGTAATTTGTCAGCAGAGAATAGAGCATAGAAATTGTGGTCTACCTGTTGTTTCCACCTCATTATTCTATAATGCACACTCCTTTGTGCTGCACTAAATCTAATAATTCAAGCATCTCTCTCTCAGACAGGTCTGCTATACCATATTATTTTCCCCATACAAGTTTCCCTACCTTTCCTGCGTCTACGAGAGGATACTTGACATTAAAAAGTTTGAGAAGCCCTTAATTCTGCAGTCTTCCAATGCGCACACCGCTGACCTGATTACCCATTCAGTGTGAAATGACATTCTGAAAGCGCCCAAGCTCTGACAGGTGGCTCTTTGTCATCATTATTCCAGCGTAACACCCACTCAGTCCCACTCACTATGCTGCTGCTGATCATGACAACTCTGCACATACATAAAGATACAAGCGCTCGTGGTCTCAGATGCACACACACACACTAACCCTATTTCCAGGGTAAACAGAGGGCTGCTGGCTTCACTCCATCATAGCAGGTGACAGTAATGCACCTCAAATGCACCTGCCATTAAACAAAAGAAGATAATGACTTTATGACTGTATTTGTTGCATTATCTGTCCCATTTAGCAAGTAAATATTTTTAGACTCTATTAATTTCAGAATTGGAATAAAGTCCAGAAATTGACAAAAGTGAATATAGCCTTATCTAAAAAAAAGCCAAGAAGAGACAAACACTGATTCTAATGAGGACCTCTGTAAGGGAGGGATCGGCGTAGTCATTTGGCTGCAATCTGTAACATTCCCACTAGATAGGACTAAATATTACACACTGACCCTTTAAGTAGATCCTTTAGACCAGTATGTGTCAAAGTTGTGTTGTCATTTTTAAATAGAAATTACAATTATGACTGACAATGACCATCTTCTGTTTTGTCTAAAGTTATGGTGGTGCTAGTTATAAACACATCTTAAAGGACTTTGTGAATAGATCCATTTTATCACTCTGTCCTAGGATTCATTGCAGGTAGCAGCTATCTAATGCATCATTGCCTCTTGCATGAGAAGCTTGTGTGGGCGCCTTTAAGAGTACAACGTGACCAGCATTGGTTTCTACGTAGCATTAAAGCCCTTAATAGTGACATGAATCATACATCACCTGCGTATTAAAATGGTCCCATAGTCATTATATGACTTTTAGTTTTTGTGCTGCACACAATTGGAACATTTAAAGCACACACTAATGCAAATGCCCCTATAGACCAATTTAAAGCTATGCCACAGATTAAAATAACTCCTCTCATTTTTAACTGTCCTGTTGTTATTTGTTTCCTCATTAATCATCTTTATGTGTATTTATTCAGAGTTGGAGTCCCAGCATCCCTTAAATGAGGGCATGCACTCAATGATTCTTCAAGATTACAGTAATGTTTAAATGAATGACCTTCGAACTTCTCTTAATTTTGACAATGAGTCTCATAATATTTAATGTCTTGCCTCATAATTTTCACCTTGCAACTGAATTTTAAGTGTTTGTCAGCCATCGCATTTTATTATCTTTGCTCGCCTTTCAGCTCCCGTATTTGGTTGCTTTTACTGGTTACTGTTATGATAGATGACATGTTGAAATAATTGAGAGAAGTAATGGTAGGGGAGTAGTAAAGTCTATCAAACTACACTTGTGCAGTGTCTCTATTTGTCATCTTTACTATGCTGTAGGGACTCTACTTTAGACTTCACCTGCCGCTGTGCAGAAGATGCTGTGCTTGTTAAAATCAATCTCGTTAATCAAGTATGAAGTCTTCACCCCCTTCCACAGCTTCACACTCTCAGGGGCAAATAAAAGGACAAACAAATAAAGAAGCAAAAATAAACAAGTAAACACCTTGAGGAGATCCATCATCATTAAGCCGGAACGGCGGGTGCTCAGTGTGTTGTGGTAAAAAGCATGACTGAGTCTGGGGTTCAATCTGTAATGCTCCACTGACTTGTATTGTTTTGGGCTGTGTACCAAACACAGCCTGCTGGCTTAGTGTGCATGCAAATGTGGGTTTTGACATTTGCAGGCTTGACCACAGGCTGTACATCTCCTAAATGCTATGACACAATTTTGCTCTAAAATTGTAGTAGGCACCCTGAGCATGCATCACGAGAAGAAGGGAATTTAACCCATGAAAACCCAAACATTCACCACCAACCAAAAGCATCTACTGATCTAAACTGTGATCCACTAATCCTATCAATACTTAAATAACAGGTGTAAAATACAGTTTGTCATCTTTTCATGGTCATCAGATATGATCCATTTGGATGTTCAGAGGCTCTGTAGTTACCGTGGAAACACCATCATCTTCTACAACATTGATTCATCAGTAAAACCCATGGAGTTGGATCGATGACAGTGGATGGACACACTTAGTTTATGTTCAGTTAATGATATCTTTGCTGAAAAAATCATTTTTTTCTCCAGTTTTCTCTGTTTCTGATATAATAACCTTTGAATTTAATCTGAGCTTTAATGAACATCTACTGTACATTAAACAAATTAAATATAGGAAAATACATGATTTACACTGAAAAATGCAAAATACAGAGGATAATATTATGGTATAAATGGTGATAAATCACTTAAGAAAGGTTAAATATAGAGAAATACTCATTTGGGAACTGACACAACAGTAACACTGGGTCTTTATGGGTTAAGTGACTTTGTGATGCAGAACTGAAATGATATAGTTCACACTCAGGGTGGATGTTGTCACTTGACTTCACACTGAAGTGTTTCTCGACTCAAGACTGGAAACTGCTGTGCCTATGGTGGTTTGAAACCTAAAAATAACAGCAGATGATACAAAGCTAGTATTCTGCCTAAAACTAGTATCCATATATAAACCTACATAAAAGACTTTCCCTAAAGTTCGAGTAAAGCAGAAATATGCATTATGGGTTTGTCTCATCAGAGAAAAATGTGCCATGAGCGATCGAGCCAAACTGGAAGTTGAACTACTGATGCTAATGTGGTCTAGTTATGCCTCCAGGCTGTTGAAATTTGTGGCCAGAGGCGGTATGTTTTCAGGCTGTCTTCCTATTTGTCTGTTCAGCTGTATGTCAGTTCAGTTCTAATGAATGTGTGTGAATCTTAGGAACAGTCAGATGCACTCAGGGATGGTGCAAGAGTCACACAACTGTGTCATAAGGTAAAATAATGAAATAATGACATTTTATATCCAAACATTTCAATGCCTCAGTGATCTGTAAAACCACTTTCGTTCATTATTCTGTAAAAATTCTGTAACAAAAATAGACCATAAGTACAGAGAGTATATTTCTCATTGGATGATTCACTGAAATCACATGTTAGTTAAGAAGGAACATCCATTTCACCAGGAAATACACACAATTCACTCAAGGCTTCACTACATATAGGATATAAGTCTGGACAGACATGGATGGAAACTGATGCTTAATTTGTTCAAAAAGGTAAACAACCACAAGATGGTAATTCTCATTTTTGGATGCATCCATGACACCTCTCCAGATGATGTGGAGAAAGGTCAAAGGTCAAGCCAATTTTAGTCTCATGTATGTTCATTCTTCAAAGAAACAATTGTTTGGTACAAAAATTCATGTGGACTGACAGTGTAATTGATGCCCATAGGTAATTTTTTTGGTGACAAAAGCTTGAGGTTGTTGTGACGTCACAAAACACATGGCTGATTGAACTTAGGAGTCTCATTATAATATTATAGTGTTAAGGTTGGGTTATGTACCAGGGCTATATTCTAACTCATATAATGCAAGTTTCCTTTAGGCCGTGTTTGGATTGTGATGGTCAGGGTTTCAAATTAAACAACCATGCAGTTTTAAACGTATTACATGACAGACTGGTGCCCCAAAGAATGCTTCCTTAATTCACAATAATAATAATGATCTTTTGCAATACCAGTGTGGAGTAATGGAATACCGGTAACTGCCTATACTTGAAAGTACAGTTTAAAAGTGTAGAGACAAAGCACAATGTGCAGTCTATACATGACACATGGATGGAGTTAAAATGAAGTTACATGTTCACCCAAACAGTATAAATATATTCTATTGTTATTATATGTAATCTTTTTCCTGTGAAAGGAGAGATTTCAGAAACAGGGAAAATAAAATGTTCTACTGCAGCACTGTACATTAGACCTCTGATTTTCACCCTCGCTTGGAGAATAAAACATCACACTTCTGTTACGTTTTTGTGTACATATATAATAGCAAGTGTTCATTATTCAGCAAGTGACTCCTGGTTCAGTTTACTTTAGGTAGTAGTTATATAAGCATGGAATGTTCAATTACACTGTTTCATCCAATGAAATATAAGACAAAGTAATGCTCAAGTAATTCAAATTATTTTAAATAGTCACACTAAAAATCAAATCAGTATATTATAAATTACATTTAAAGGCATGTATTCAGTAATCCATCATGAAAAACACAGTAAAAGCACATCTTTCCATACTGTATATAAGATTTCATGTTGCAGTATTTAGAAGATTATATGAAGTGGATGTTAATGTGGATTTGCTGTAGGGGTATGTTTCGCATTTGAATAATCTTTCTCCTCCATCAAAAACAACTAGAAATTATCAGTGGGAGTATTTAAGGATAATGTCCTGAAGAAACTGGGACATAAATGCTGCTGAAGACAGGAAGAACACATAATGTGCAGCTATGAAGACCTCTGTGAATATCGTCTCACTAAAACCATCATCTGACAGATTAACAGCACAGATAAAGAAAGACGATCTGATTATGGGGGAAAAAATACACTGGTAAAATACACTGGTAAAATTCAGTATTTTACTTAGAATGATGAGCACTCGCAGTTCCTATCACATGCATTCAGACTGATTGTAACCCTCTGGAGGCAGATCAGTGCTCTGTGCTGAGCCAATCACATTTAGTGATCTCACCTGTGTGCTGCAGCGTGCGCGAGTCCTTGAGCCTCCCAGCTGAACCCACTGAAAATGAGAGATTGAAAACACCTGAGGCCTACCCATCTGTGGCAAACGCAAACTGAGGACAAACTTGTGGATTAAAAGGAGTGTGAAGAAGAATACGAGCACACTTGAATCTCCTTCTCCCTCAGATCACGGAGGAACAGATACGTTTACTTGTGGAGTTTACTAAGCATCTGCCTCTGAGAGTTCAACCCCACCTCCCATCGTATGCTCCATTGCTGGATGTGTTTTTGTTAGGCAACACTGTGAAGGCCGCCACTTCAGTCATGGCTGCTGGGCTCCACATTACAAGGTAATGAACTGAAAATTAAAACTGATTCACTGAACATCTGCAACAATACTCTGTACCATCCATGTATGAAGATCTACATCTCCTCTGTTTATATCCTTCATGGTACTTTTGTGACTGTAAGTGTTGTATTTGCTTCATAGGTTATTACTGAGCTGCTTGTTGAGTGAGGTGTGCTATTCTGTGGCTTTTCCAAGAGGTACGTGTGACTTCCCTTTTCACACAGAAGGTTTAAAGGTGTTGTGTCAGGCTGCAGTAAACAATGTGTATCTATTAACCTGTATAACGCAATACAGGTTTGAGCTTTTTATTATCTTGTCAACATTTCTTATAATTTAGTGGAAACTACTCTCATGTGAGAATACCATATGTCACACATAGAATATATTTTATTCTTTTAGTTCAAGGGCCACATAGAGCCCAACATGATATGAAGTGGGCCAGACCAGTAAAATACTAACACAATATAAATAATGTCAACTCTAACATTTTCTCAGTTTTAGAGTGAAAAAGTTAAATTTTATTATGAAAATGTTCACATCTACAAATTATCCTTTAAAATATGTGAACTATTATCAAACTGAAACTGATTAAGAAAAATAAGTGCAGTACTAACAATTTTATGCCTCAGCTTCTCATTTTCTCAGATCACAGTGGATCAACAAATACACAGCATCTTGAAACAGGCAGAATATTGTGAAAATTGCACTCCCTGTTCATATTTGTTCAGGTTATTCACCTTTTTTGTGACAGGAGTCTGTAAATTTTCATGTAATGTTACCTTTTTTAACATTAAGCAAAGAGAAAAAATGTATTTTACAATTATTTATAAGTTATTATGATAGTATTTTACTGGTCTGACCCACTTGAGAAAGAATTGGGTGGAATGTAGAACCTGAACTAAAATGATAGTTCATCTTCAGTGTAATTTTTGCATTTCACAAATTAATCCCAGGGGCCCTGGTTGGACCCTATGGGGGTCAGTTTTGGCCCACAGGCCGTATGTTTGACACCTGTGGACTACACCTTTCACAGAAGACGATTCATTCACAGTATACGAAATGTCAGTATTTAACAGATTGCATCATGAACTGTATCTAATGATTGACAAAGATGTGTTAAAGTTCATAAAAATGTGTCAGACAGGTTTGAAAGAATAAAACCTGCTGATTAACACTGAAGTTAAATGTGAAACAACTGATTAATATTCAGTCTTTACAAATGAACTATTTTTTTTCCCTAGGAGTATTAAACATTTGCCTGACTTGTTATAAAAGCTCTTACCCATCATGCACTGTTGGCAGTGTTTTTTGAAATGTCATTTATATCCCACCATAGTCTCCAGATGCTTAATAATTTGACGTTAATGGTCATTCCTAGTGATGCAGAAATATCAGATTTTTAACTGCAAGTGCATAAAATGTCTTTAATTTGGCTTATCTGTCGCTGGTCAACACAGGAAGTAAGTGTTTTCAGGCTTGACAGTACTTTCTCTTTGGCAAATTGGTTGAAATTCTTTTTTCCTCTTTGGTGGGTCACATACTACTGCAATGTATTGTCTTAAAATATAATACTCTGCTCTTTTGACCTGAGATCTTACAATTTTTACAATTACCTTGTTTCTGTGGTATTATTTTATTGAATATTTCTGGTATCTAAAATGTCTGTCATTTCTTACAGTCAGAAGTTTTGCACCTTCTAGATCAGGGCATCCACGTGAGAACCACGGCTTTATTCGACGCCCTCTTGAGTACAGCCCAGGTCTGTGGCAACCCCATGAGGAGACACAGCCCAAAGCCCATGATCAGTCTCAGGATCCAAACTGGCAAAAACCTCAGGGAAATCCTTGGAGAGTTGGTACCCGTGGTCTCCAGATCCAAAATAAGCCCAGTCTGTACCAAACCTGGATGCCGCATTATGCAAGGTCCCATTTTCACACAAACCACCCGCCACCAAAATCCCCAAATTTTGAGTTCAACATGAAAATTCCGTTTCTGAACTTTGGCCAAAATAAAGAAACCCGTGAACCAACAAAAGTCTCCAGTGGTGCAGGTGACCATTCTCAACTGTACAAGCCAAGCGGTGTGGAGATCCAGAGTAGTTTCCACAGCCCTTCAAGCACGGGTGATATTCCAAACAAAGGTACAAATATTCCAAATGGAAAAAAGGATCCCCAAAATGTTCCTAAGCCAAGCTTTAACTTCAGCTTCTCACTACCCCTCCCTCCAATCCCTTCAATTGGCCAATTTCCAAAACCCTCCAAAAGTGATACTGGTAAAGTTGTACCAACGAAAAGTCCTGGATCACTTGGCACTAAACCATCAATTCAACAAGGTTCCACGTCACCTGGACATCACTCCAAATTTTCTGATAAGGTGCACCAACATCAACAGGTAAATAAACCAGTTGACACAAAACCCACCCACATCCACTGGCTGGACCATATCCATGACCATACTGACCAAGACGGCCATGGTAAGGTTGTTTTGAAGCCAGTTGTACCAAAACCTTCATACCGGCCAGTCCCATCTTTCTCCGGTCTACAATCAGCGAGTGGATCCAGCATTGGCCACCTAAACCCAACAAATCACTATGTAAATATTCAAACTTGGCCTCTGCTTTCAGCTGGTTCCACAGGTGCTTTTGACCCTGTGCATTCCCCACCTGCAAGTGCATTTCATCATCGTGACACATTCAAACCCAGTACTAACTACTATGGTGGTTTTGAAACGGAGAAACCGGTCCTTTCATCTGAGAGGTATCACTGGCCCCACCTTCATTCACCATCTAGTCATGGCCGGAATTCAGAGGCTGTGCGTCCGAGTTCTGAATCCCATCACACTCCTAGCTCCACGCGATCCCTGTACGAGCTTCTAACATCTGGTCGCCACAATCCTGCATTTTATGAAGGGCGAGGCAGTGGTGTGCAGCCGGGATCAAGTGGCAGCTCCTTTTGGGATCACCCTAACACAGAGAGTAATGGACACGGAGCAGCCCATCATTATCACGCCACTTCTCGACAACTGCCAAATCCCCAAAACCTCAACATCCGGTACACCTCATATAACCAAGATAATGTAAAGCCACACTACGCCAAGCTTTTCGTTGATGTTGATGATGAAACCTCCAATACCAACAGTCATTCTCACAAAGATGATGGACACCACAAGTATATTTTACCCCAAGGAGCACACCATGGTTATCCTTTTGGATTGGCTGGGCATAGCATAGATAGAACGTATACTGGTCTTTCTGACCCGCTGCCTTTTCCAGTTTTAAAGCCCCAGTTGGCAGCAGCATCATGGGTTCACCACCGGCATCAACCCACTGGGTACGGATTTAAACAGACAAGCTCTGACTATTTGAAACCACTTGAGTATACCCCTTACCAAAGCATTAGACCTGCGATTTTTGGTGGTGGGCCGGGACGCATTAAATATGTCACAGACTACGGACCACACACTTCAGAGTCAAACTTTGACGATCAAAGTTACAGACGGTATGTTCACCCAACGTACTACAACTGATCAGGGCACTAAAAATATAAACAGGATACCTCCACCCTCCAAACCAAGCATCTTCAACTGTTTTAGCCAAAGTTCTAGTGCCAGTGAATGACGCTTAAGGCGAGTACCTCAACAAGATTATCCTTCAGGAAGTCAAAAGGCTCCCAGTCATCCCTGTCCCAGACTGGGTGTTGTTGATATTGACCAAGCTCCTTGTATGTCTTCAGAATGCTTTGAGAGATCTGACATCTTCATGTACAGCTCCAGGAATTTGCATGACAGGTTATTTTACAGTTCATTTTTAATGGTACAGTACTTTATTGCATCCTCATTTTGCCTTAAGCCTCTAATTTCATTCTTGTCTTTGTCTTGCAGGCTCTGCAGTCAGATCTAAAATGGCATGTGAAGACGATCTTAAGAATCTTTGTTTCCATTAAAGTGTCTTTCAATATCCAAGTCATGCTTTGATTCTTATCTTTACAACACTGAAACACTAGATCTCACAAATGCATCAGAAGGTTCTACAATGTTTTTGGTTAAAAATGAATGTCTGACTCATCTGCACTGATGTAATCTCAAACTGTCACATCTGTCAAAATTTACCTCTGGGGTTTTACAGTAAAAACTATGAAAAGTGAGGATGCATGTTCAGATGAATCGCTGATCAGTGATCCAGATATGGGAGCCATTCTCAGAGGCAATCACTTTAAGGGATTGAAAAACATCCCAGTTGGATCGGTGCCATTCCTTACCTTTTGACAGTGTCGGTACATAAAGTGAACAAACTGTTTTTATTTGGTTTTTCATGTAATACATGTTGGAGTTGCTCACTTCGAGGCGCTAATGTACACCTGCCCAGATGGTGATGCCAAAAGTTGCACAATACAACTGAGGTAGCAGAGTTTCACATGTCAATTTAGAGTTTCATTAAATTAACACACACCAATGTGTTCATTTAATGGGTAAATGCAACGCTCTTGTCTGAGGTAATTATCTACTTCCTAATGAAATTTGATTAAACGTGTGGTCTGTAAAGTTATTTTCCAACCGAAATTCCATTTGTGCATGAATACATAGATGTTATGACCACACAAAGGACCCCCCAAACATCCACCACCGACCAAAAGCATCTACTGTTTAATACCTATTGATCCATTAATCCTATCAGTACATGTAAATAATTGGTGTAAAATACAGTTTGTCATCTTTTCATGGTCATCAGACATGACCCAT
>JAPQRQ010036816.1:0-10569 GCA_037367365.1 Apogon talboti | reverse complement strand
GATCAACAGGTATTAAACAGTTTAGATCAGTAGATGGTTTTGGTCAGTGGTGGATGTTTGGGTCTTTATGGGTTAAAGAGTAAATTTGGAGTTGACATTATTTTTAGGTTATTATACTATTACACTGCTGCCCATAAAGATGGAATAAAAATGTTCACCTGTTCGACGAAATGACTGTGATAAGATGATTTATTGTTGATTGATAAAGTGTAACTGGGAGTCAGTGTGTGATCATTACATCAGGTCAAAGGTGATTAAATAGGAATAAAAAGAGGAATGAGTCTGAAAACTAAATTATTCCGACTTTATGGGCAACAGTGTATTTTTAGTGGTCTGATCCACTTGAGATCACATTGGTCTGTGTTTGACGCTGATGCAGGAGGCCGACGTGGGAAACTCTTCAGGACGTCTGGAGGCGATCGTGGATCAGCTGACTCGATTCAGAAGTGACGTCCGGGCGTTCGCTCTGGCCCGTCAACAGGACGATCCGTCCGCCGGAGCCCCCGTTAAACGTGGACCGTACCCTGACAGGACGCCTCTGCTTAAAGCCTGCGACGCCCTCAGAAACGACCTGGCACCGCTGGGTGTTTTAATTAAAGTACGCTCTGTCCTGTCCATTCACTTCCACTCACTCCTTCCCTTTCACTCCAGGCCTGTTTATACCCCATCATACCAGTAGTGTTGAGTGGTATACCTGTACACAAGAATTACTTCATTTTTCAGCAGTTTATTGGAAGCTCACCTTGTGTAGAGAGGATTTGATTGTATTTACACAGTATATTTACTGTCATTTACAAAGAGATATAACCATTTTCATGGGACATCGACACTACACCACCACTGTACAACGACCACATCTACTGTCCTCCTTATTCCAGTCTTTCAGAACACTCCTACCTGATTGTATGATCTTTGAGCATTTCAGGGTTCATACAGGTGCTTAAAATCCTTGAAAATGCTTGAATATCAATATTGTGTTATCAAGGTCTGAAAAGTGCTTGAATTTCAGTTGAAATGCTTGAAAGTGCTTGCAATTATAACTGTGATGTGATTTATTTATGCATTTTTAATATTAACTCAAGCCAAAGCTACTTACAGAAAGGTGATACATTTTGAAAAATAAAACTTTGTCAAAAAAGAAAATTCCCAGGTGCTCTCAGGTTGACTCCAGGTCCATTTTTATCTTAATCTTTAATGCCAGTGTGTCTGAAGAATGCCAAATGGCTTCCCCTTTTTTTGGATAAAACTTTTTGTTCGCCTTTAATTTCTAAACTTTTTGCTATTATGAAATTTTAGATGTTTATAGTATAATACATGATATCATTGTCATAAGTGAAAAAATAATCATTCGTGTATGTTTTCCTGTAGATATGTATTTGACCCCAGCGATAAGGTGAAAATGACCCTTCAAAGTGCTTGAATTTGACCTTGAAAACTGTGTACGAACCCTGGCATTTATATTGTAGGGATAACTTGCGAGTTGTAGAACTTGAAGTTTCAGGAATTTATGACTTTCATTATAATATGAACATTCACATTAATTGAACATTATGTAACAGTTGCATTACAATGTTTTTCTCTTAAAGTGCTTTTATTTTAAAGTGTAAACAGCACTGAGAAGTGTGGTCGTAATCTGTGATCTTTGTCTCATACTTCTACTGATTGAAGTTTTTCTGGTTGAAGTAATAAAAGTAATTGTTGAGAGTTTTAAGATTTAAGTGAGTTACCCCAATAAAATGCCATTCTTATGTATATGAGTCAACACCACTGATCTCATGGGGGTATGATCTGACCCGGGTATAGTCCGGACTGGGGCTGTACTTTGGCCTGTTACACCAGGACTGAACCAGCATTTTTTGTGATTTCAGGATAGAGGAGCCAACTCGACATGGGAGATAACACAGAGACAGACTCAGAGGGACCAGAAAGTCCAGGACAAGTCCAGCTGAATCCTATAGACTCTTTGGACTTGATCCATACTCAGACCAAGCTGTGAATTCTGTGAGTTGACGTCCACTCATGAACTCTTCAATGATCCACGTGGCAAACTAACAAATACAGACTAATTTTAGATAATTTAATTGCCTTTTCTTGTACATTATGTTGATGAAAATGTGCTGAAAATCTATTTTTGTTTGATAAACAATGAGTTAAACACAAATGGTTCCACTTTGTGTTTCTTTGATGACTGCTGTAAAATGAAAGGGTTAAAATCAGTGTTAATATTTGACCCTCACCGGTGTGATGTGGAGGAACTACGTTTTATTGACTTTCTACACATGAGGAACTTGGTAAAATATGTCAAATGCAAATTTTAAACAGTAATACAACAACAACAATGTGATGCGGTCCAAAAGCAGCGTCCAGGAAAGGTCCGGTCTGAGGACATTTGGTAACAAATACATGAGAAAAGTACAGTACTGTGCAGAAATCTAGTCCAACAGTAGGTTTGATGGTTTAGTAAAGTTCTAATGACGTCACATGTGCTTTTATCAGTTTCTGTATTTCGATCCAATGTGGTTATATGTAAAGCAGGAAAAACTCAAGTCTCAGGTTAAAAACAGCTTCCTTTGCACTTAACATGTCTTTAACTCTTTAGTTCAGACAATATGAGATTTACTGTATTTATTTGATACCAGGTTTCATTCAACACATGTCAGATGTTTGTAATTGTTTGTGCTGCTTCTCGTTATGGGGTCAGAAGTCACGATAAATAGTGTCTTTTACAACATTTTCTTGTTGTATCTGAAGAAATAAATACATATGCTCATTTCAACCCTGCAAAAACAACAAAGATAAAGGCAGAATAGAGAAGAAGACCAGAGAACAAAAGTAAGTAAAACAAAACAACTGAATGGGATAATAATAACTAAGTAATTAGAAAAAAAGAATGAGTAAAAAAAATTGGACAAAATTACTAAAAACTGAACAAAATAGGCAAGAAAATGAACAGAAATAAAATAATAAACAAAATGAATAAAATGACAAATATCAGTAAAAAATGAGTGAAATAAATAATAAAATGGACAAAAATAGACAAACAAACAGTGTAAGGTGAGAACTTGTTTGGTCTGTATAATGAATAATGATTTTACCATGTTTGGTTATAAATTATTGCATTTTTGTAAATATTTTCTATCTTATCTATCTATATCTTAAATCAAAACTGGGCTTTATGTTCTGAACACCCATAAAATAGAAATGTACCAAAAATGTCAAAAAATAAATCTTTTTTTTTTTTTATGCTCTAACTGATAAACTTCGGTCACAACCAGGAAATCATCACATGTGCAGTTGTATTTTTTTTTCTTTAATAAGGAAGATTAAACAGCCTACAGGACATTCAAATCACAGTAAAGACTGTGTGAATCTACTTAATATAATGTAACAACCACATATAAAGACCGTCAGTAATGATCAGGACAGACTTTAGTGTTGTCTTCTTTCCCAGATCCAGTGGAAAAACTCCAGATCTTTGTCTCAGTTGCACAGGTTGGTCGTACAGGTGAAGATCTGACCATAGTCGAAGTTCAAAGGGAAGGTGTCCGACCTCCTCAGGCACCCTTTAATGATTTTGTAGTCTGTAAAAGATACAACAGTACAGGTTTGATGGGAAAAATGGTACACAAGTCCACGTACAGAGGTTTTCATTCGCTAATTGTAGTTGTGTCATAAATGAAATGTTAAATATGATCCGTCTTTGGGTAAACTCAGTAGAATATCATCGCTGTCGGGCGGAAACCTCGTAAGTCCATTTTTGGTCTTTTTATTTTTGTCATAAAACTATTCTATTGGTCAGTTTTTACATTGGCCTGAGGGTTTTAGAAATATTTAACCAATGAAAAGTGCTGAAAATGGCTTGTGACTACATCTCTTACCTCCTTTCATTTATTTAGAATATCCATCGTTTTTCCAGTTTCCTGAAAAATAACCATTTTGGACATAAAAGGTTTCCACCTGACAGCGACGATATTGTTCCTGAAGGTACAGTAGGAACTTAATATGCCCTTGAAAATGCACTAAAACAGGGCTGTCAAAATCAGGTCATATCCAGCTCAATGTGATCAAGTAAAATATCATTTACATACTGTATATGCATTACAACTTACAGATCACAGTGGATCTACAAATATACAAAAGATTTAATAACAGGAAGAATATTGGTGAAAGGACACGTCTCAAGACAGTAACAACAACAAAAGATACAAAAATTTGAGAAAAATAAACACAAGCAAAAAAATCCATGAATATAAACAAAGTAAACAGTAACAAAAACAAAATATGTATAAAATGAACAAAAAGTTTGCAATTCTACAAATATGAACAAATTATTCAACAATAAAAATATACAAAAATTTGAGAAAAATGTACAAAAAACAGATTAATGAATATAAACAAATTAAATAGTAACCCAAACAAAAAATATACAAACTTATGAGAAAAATGAACAAAAAAATAGCAAATGAAATCAACAAAAAAGAAGAAATTAAACAGTAAAAGGAACAAAACATGTACAGAAATTTTAGAAAAAGTTAACATAAATAAAAGAATAAACAAATATGAACAAATTATACGAGAACAAAAAATTTACAAAAATGTAATAAAAAAAGAACAGAAATAAACAAAACATAACAAAAACAAATCAACAAAAAACAGCAAATTAAACAATAACGAGAACACTTCTACTTATTTTCACTTACTTGTATTAAGACATTTCATGTTGCTCATATTTGTTCAGTTTCTTCACATTTTTTTGTGAAAGGATAGTTTGTAAATGTAAACAATTTCATGTAATTTTACCGAACTAAAAAACAAATGGAAAAATTTTGAGTTATTTATAGGTTATTAAGTTATTATTTTACTGGTCTTATCAACTTTAGATCATATTGGTCTGTATGTGGAACCTGAACTAAATGATTTTAACATCCCTGATTGTTAATATATTCCATGTAATTTTTGCGTTTCACAAATTCATCCCAGTGGAAGGATCGGACTCATTAGCAGACATGATATATAGAAAGCAGTGAATTGTAATAAAAGTAGCTGTACCGTGTAATGCTATAATTTATCTGTAATTGGGAATCACTGGGTCAAATGATGCTGAAAGAAACAATTCTGATTTTTTTTTTTTATCAAAATACAAAATACTAAAACTAAAGCACAAACAAAAGAAGAGGAATTGGAATCAAATGAAAAGTAATGCAGAAAGTGTAGTGATAATATCTGTCATAATATTATTTACACATGACATCATTACACGTCGTTATTTATAGGTTATTATGATAGTATTTTTTGTCAATGCAAATAACCTATGAACAATGTCAAATTTCTAAAGAACAATAAGTGCAATTGTACCAATATTCTGTCTGTTATTAAATGTTTTGTGTATTTGTAGATCCACTGTGATCTGTAAGTTGTAATGTACATGTGTAAATGATAAACTGAGGCAGAATATTGTTAAAAACTTTGATTGTGATGCATAAAGGAATCGACCGATTGTATGCGTAACTTTATTTTCTTGCTTTAATAGTGTAAATGTGCAAAGCCCAGCGCTGCAGTCAGGACATGGTTCATTTCATCTGAATTACTTACCATGGTTTTTGAGGATGATCCCAGAGGCGCAGACTGAATCATCATCTTTACAGGTTTCCTCGGCGTGGATGCACTGGTCATTATTGCTTGTAGAATCCTGACAAGTATTGCAAACCAGCGCCTCAGCTGAAAAACAAACAGCATCATCTACTATTATAATAAAATAAATGACCAAAATGAACACCAGCTGCCGTTCAGCATCTAAACTCAGGTTAACCCTTAGGAGTCTGACTGTATTTGGGTCGTTTTTGATACTTAGGATGTTGCCTTTATATTTGTCATTATAAAACAGTTTACTTTGCCTTATTTGATTTTATTTGTTCAGTACAATCTCACCTGTGTGACTTTACACTTATTTTTGGTCATTTGACATGATGTATTAACACACTGAACCTAAAATCACACAGTGCGGGCAGGGAGCTGCTAACGTCAACTGAGGATACAGTTGGACGGTGGAAGGAATACTTTGAGGAGCTGCTCAGTCCCACCAACAGAGGAGGACCGACCCCCACTTATGGTCATGAGCTCTGGGTAGTGACCGAAAGACATGTTTTTTTTTTCCTTAGAAACCTTTTTTTATGTCTCTTCCCGCACCGAACGTGATGACAATATTGTGGAAAATTCTGTTTTTACTGTGTATTATAAGTCTGGTTTTACTAGGATGTTCAACACCATTGAATCACAGTTTTACTTTGACACCAGTAGAAATAAAGACTCAGCAAGACTCCGTCTGCTGATATGTGGTCTTAAATCGGTTTGTGACTCAGACATCGACGGATTCCGAAGGGTTAAAGGACTTGAACATGGAGGTGATTATTCTAGAGTCTATATAAATTCAAGACCGCTGTTTATTACACAGACACTTACCACAGCTGATGCAAACAATGAGGAGGACGACAGCAAACTGCAAGCCTTTCATTTTCACAGACTTCTCGGAAAACAGAATACTGTCTTTCCTGAGACACTGTGGAATAGAAAACATGTCATTTAGTACAAGTGTATTACACACTGTTCAGCCTCACTAATATTTGTGCATTAAGAGAAGATACCAATAAAAGAGTAAAAAAAACAGACTTCTTCCTCCTGTGCTTCCAGTCGGTGCATTCTGAATAAACTGCTTCATATACATAATCTAAAAGGTCAGAATAGCAGTATTATATATAATTACCTGTGTGTTTTTCCTTCAGGACTCGTCCAGTGAAGCTCTACCGGCCTCACAGGTGAATTTATTGCCTGGATTATGTAACTGTATCGCAGTTTGATTGTTAGGTATCAGACAATTTCACTTCTATTATAACCGAATCCAAGTAGGTTGCAATGTCCTGTTGTAAACACCACCACTGTTCACAGCAGAGAGGAGACAAAGGAGGATTTTACCTGTGAAATGGGAGCTCTTTGTGTGTGATCTGCACTTTTGGAGTACAAATGTTTGCTGCATTGTCTGTTCAATACGGTGATGCTTTACTCACATCAGTGAGAGCACTGGAGTCAAATCTTCATGAATTAAACAGATGATAACTTCCTGTTCTCACTGATATCAGGAGAATTACAAAGAATGGGCTTTTCTTACTGAGATAAAGCATACTTTGGCGACCCAATTTTAACAGAATCTCAACCAAGTCTGTTGTTTTGCCATAGAATTTAGATGTTAAATTATGATAGACTGCACCAGTTTCCCCAAAACTGTATGTGGATGTGGCCTACAGGTCATTTTCCCATCTGATACAACCTATACCAGAGAGTATTTACTGTATATGACCAGACTAATCCAATAATTGGGAGTAATCAGATAATTAGTATAATCAAATGATGTGTTTACATGCACCTCAGAAATAATCCAAAAACCCTGGATTAGACATTTCAGTCCATTAAGGCCATGTCACACCTTGACAATTTAGCGAGCGTATACCGATGTATGAAAGATTAGGCAGATACATTGGCGTATGTCGAATAGTTAAGGTTAAGTTTTTTATAAATTAAGAGCATGCTAGTATAGGTCGTAGTATGGTGAGGCATGGTGAAAATTTTGACGTTGGTAGACATATTTGACGTTTTCTGGACAACGTCTTTTCACCTCTTCCAGACACGCAGCAAAGCATTTCAGCACCTCCCCTCTGGACAGTGACCAGACTTTGTTGTGTAGTAGGAGATAATACCTGTAATATATAATGTAGTAATAATAATAATAATAGATTGGATTTCTACAGCGCTTTTCAAGGCACCCAAAGCACTTTACATTATTGAACCATTATTCATTCACTCATATCACCATAATCTTCAAATTTAGGATTGCATTTAAAAAACTAATGACCTAAAATAAAATAAATCTAAATTAAATACCCATTATTAATTTTCCAAAGTCACAGGGAGCCTACTAGCTTTCCACCAACATCAGCATGACCTCATTGGTTTGACATTGTATCAGTTGCGACAACACGCTGAGCTTTCGTTGGTATAAGTTACCTACAAGTTATCGAAATGTTCTATGTAAGCTACGTCTATGCCCAAAATAAAAATAAAAACATTGATAGTTCAGCATATGCCAGCGTTTTAAAGACAGTTTGATACGTCGGCATATGCTGCCTAAATCATCAAGATGTGGCAGGGCCTTTAAATAGAAACCCATAAAATAAAAATGTATCAAAAATGCAAAAAAAAAAAAAGACTCTTGATCCTAATTGCAATGAGGAAATTACAGTCCAGCAGCAGTATGAATCAAAGTAGAGTACAAGAATTAAAAAAATACAACATGAAAGCAAATACACTATACATAATGAAATAGAAGTACAAAAAAACTGAACTTGGTGAAAAATGTGGATAATTAAACAGTAATGTGCAACAATAAACTGCCATGTACAAAGTCCAGTGTATACTGTATGTAGAGAAAAAGTCATTTAAATAGCAGATGCTCTTTTATGTTTCCTGTTTTATTCTGAAATGTGTCTATACTTTGTTTTCTGTATTTTTGCTGCGTTTTCCCCACGGTGGGATCAATAAATTCATATCTGATCTTATTTACACATAATAACAATATTTCAACTCTCGACTCTTTATTTCCCTGTTCCATCCTGATCATGTGATTTTTCCTTTACTGTTTGATTTAGTTCAAAAATGACACTGACACTGTTAACAGTCTAGGGTGTTCAGGGGCCACGTACAGCTCAATATGATATCAAGTATGAAATAATAGCATAATAACCTATAGATAATGACTCCAAATTTTCTCCTTGGTTTAATATGAAAAAAGTAAAATTACATGAAAATGTTTACATGTCCAAACTATCCTGTCACAAAAAAATGCGAATAACCAGAACAAATATGAACAACCTGAAGTTTGTTAAGGAAAATAAATGCAATTTTGACAATATTCTGCCTGTTACTAAATGTTTTGTGCATTTGTAGATTCTCTTTGATCTGTAAACAAACAAAAAAAATAATAAGCTGAGACATAATGTTATTGAAATTGCACTTTTTTTTTTTAAAAGATATTTCAGGGTGCACATGGTTGTTGAGGTTATTGGCAATTTTCATAATGTAATTTTTCACACTAAAACAAAGACAAAAATGTGGATTACTATTTATAAGTTATTGTGTTATTAGGTTACTGGTCTGGCCCACATGGGTCTGTATGTGGGACCTGAACTAAAATGAGTTTGACACCCCTGATATAGATCAACCAGTTCTATTACGATGCATGTGTTTGGACGGTGGGAAGAAGCAAAACACGCAAAACCTAGAATGTGAATTCCCACACCTGTATGTCAAAGTTCATTTTCATATCATTGCTTCTTTTATTACATGTGAATGTTTCAACTTTCAGTGCATCTCAGCCAAGGACAGTTGTTTTTTACATCAATGAGCACTGGATGTTTGTTTTTGTCCTGTTTTTTTGTCTCCATATAGTCTCTGGAACAATTGGATGGTAATAAAATATATTCCTGAAAGAAAGTCACGGATATTAAAACCTGTAAAGACACAAAGACACAGGGTTGAATGGCATCGGAGCTTTGTCCACTGTGTCGTACCCTACTTAGCTTTGGCTACAATCCATGTTAAAATAATCATCAATCTACCAGGAAGGAAATACAAGCAGCTAATAAGTTCGCTGTACTGCCAAAAGCATTACAAGTATGCAGAAGTATTAGGATGTCTACATGAACTTGAACTATTTTTGTCACAATTTCCAAATGATTTATTTCTTTTTTTTCTTTCCCAAGTGATTTATCACCATTTATTATAATATTATCCTCTGCATTTTGCATGTTTCAGTGAAATTCAAAGTACACTCAAAGAAAAAATTAGAAAAAAGAGACATTTTCAGCAAAATATAACATTAACTGGACATAGAATAGAATAGGTTTCTATTGTAGCTGTTATAGGAATACTGAAAATCCGTTTAGCAGCAGATTCTTAAAGTACAAAAAGAAAGACTATGACACTAATGTAAAATGCTGTATATTAATATTATTTTCTACATTATCAGAGTTAAATCTTTTGACCAGCATGAGTCCTGATCATACTGAAATATTCATTAATGTGTCAAAAAACAATTTGACACATTATTGTGTTCTTTTTGTTTTGTTTTGTAAAATCCTCTTCAGCCCCAATAATGACTAACATATTTTATTCATTGATTTATTTTTACTTCCTTTATAGTATTTTTTATGTTATCTTCTCTTCATGCACCATATCTATATATTTTATACTATCATAAAAGGGATAGCTGTTCTCTTTCGTTGTACGTGTACAATGACAGCAAAGACGTTCATTCATTCATAACTATCAAATATTTATTGATTTTCTGAATTTTTTCCAAGCCATCTTCTGTATTGGTTGTTTACATTTTTCCACATCTTGTCATTTGTCAATGTAGAAAATCCACTGTCAGAAGATAATTCAAGTCAATTCAGGTCATTTAGTATGTACAGTATGTACTGTATATGTGTGTGTGTGTGTGTGTGTGTGTGTGTGTATATA
>JAPQRQ010036814.1:0-10575 GCA_037367365.1 Apogon talboti | reverse complement strand
GAGAACATGCAAACTCCACACAGAAAGGCCCCACCGACTGGTGTTGGGATCAAACCCAGGACCTTCTTGCTGTGAGGACCACCTGCCGACCTGAACTGTGACAGCTCTGACCTTATTTGGACGATTCCGAACAGAGCGGTTGACAACACAAACTGTACAGAAAACTGTTTTTCACCTCAATTCTTTTAAGATGTTTTGTCTGAGCTAGTAGGTGTTTTGTTTTTTGGTAATATTAATATAAAATGCTGATGAAGATCTGGTGATGGTTTTTGAGCATATTCAGTGTTAGCTCACTGTTGCTAAAGTGTGCTATGGACTAATGCTAATGCTAAAGTTAGTGCTAGATGACTGTGTGTATTAGGATGGTAAAATGCAGAGACCTAGTTTTCCAACAGGGATAATAAAGTGAGTTATCCTCTTAACCTTAATAAATCCTGTTAAACCCTGGTCCATTTGTTTCCATTTGGAATCATTTCACTGTAACGCAAAACAATCAATTAGCCAATAGCAGAATCTTCATTCGTGTACGACCAAGATGATCAGAAAACATTCAAGTTAAGACAAAATTCATAGTCATCGCTTTATAATGTGACCATTATCTTTGTTCTTCTTTGTCACGTTCAGTGAGTTTTATCGCTAGAGAAATAATACTTGTACAATTGTATCTACTTAATGTTATCTTAACGCTACAAAGTTTGTCTCACTGGTCTGTTTTATTAAGTTATTCATGACATACGTTGGTCTCCGACTGTTTACATATTAGCTTGTTGTCTGGATTGTGTTCTGTTGTCTAAATATTGGTTTTATTGAGTTTTTAGCTGATGGTCTTCTGGTTACATGGATGTTTAGCATGTATATGCATCGAGCTAACAGACAATTAGCATTTATTAGAGAAAGGAACATGTTACAGTGTTGATGTGGTTTCCTAGAAAATTGACAGTGACGAATTTTTAGGAAATTTCAGCACATCATAAGAAGTCAAAGCACATAGTTGTAAAAGTTAAAAGTTTACACCATGTTGATAAATCAACTTTCTAGGGGCTGGCGTGGTGCAAATGCTGCCGTCTGTCTTTTTCCATCTCCGTCTTGACTAGCCTGTTCAGCCTCCAGGGGCTATTTGAGGTCAGCGTCGTCACTTTGTTTCGGTTTGCTTATGCGAGTCACACAGCGAAAGACGGAGACAACATCCCATCGGCGGCGGTGGTGGCGGTCACAAATTAAGCCGAGGCCTCATCCGCGGCCCGGCTAATTATCAGCTGGAAGGTACGGAGAGCCGAGACGGGGAGGGTCGGAGGCGGCGGCAGTGGCAGCGAGGGATGAAAGAGGCAGCACGATGGAGACGAGATGAAGAGTTATAGGAGAGCGGAATGGATTCAGAGAGGATAAATAAAAGATGGGGGAAAACAAGGAGAGGTAAAGTGAGGAGAAAGGGCGTTCGGAACGACAGCAGCGTGAGGAAACATGGACAAAAAACAAAAATGATAAAGGGAAGGGGGGAAAAACTGAGGCGAGGAAAATGATAAGGCTCTGGACTATCTGTTATCTGGATGTTCCAATGTTCCTACAATCACAAAAGATGGAGATGATGAATTGTACAACTTTAACCTCTGGCCCTGGCATTTGTAACATCATCCTCTTGTCTTTGTATCTCAGCAAGAAACAAAAATAAGGCAGGAAATACAGCGAGTGGGCTTTTTAGGAGGAGGATACTCTGAAGAAAACAATGCCAAAACACTGTGGGTATGATATATATTACAGAGCGGTGTGATAACCCACAGGGGGAAGCGGGTGTTTTTAGTTTCTGGGCACAAACAAAGAGTCAGAGTCATGTATTTTTGCACGATTTGTTATTCTAAGCACCTTCAATGGCAGCTCACTGCTCCTGATGCGCTATGTGCTACGGCTAATCACCAATGCTAATGCTAGGTGCTGTGTGTATTAGGATGGGTAAAATAAAGCGAATAAATTTGCATACATCGATAATTAAGTGAGTTAACCTTTAACTTGTAATTGTGTTTTAATTAGCATATATTTGCCTGAAGATGCTAATTGGTAAAATGACAATGGGATTTTTGTTGTCTTTTATTTCACAAAAGATGGAGATGATGAATTGTACAACTTTAACTTTGACCAAACTTGGTGTTTGTAACTTCATCCTCTCGTCTTTGTATCTCAGAAAGAAATAAAAATAAAGCAGGAAATACAGCGAGTGGGCTTTTTAGGAGGAGAAGGAGGATACTCTGAAGAAAACAATGCCAAATCACTGTGGGTATGATATATATTACAGAGCGGTGTGATAACCCATGGGGGAAGCGGGTGTTTTTAGTTTCTGGGGACAAACTAAGAGTCGGAGTCATGTGTTTTTTAGCAATTTGTTATTCTAATCCGAGTCTGAGGAGGATTTTTGCAGGAATATGAAGAGCAGAAGCTGTATCTGACGGACCTGGAAGTGGACGGAGAGCAGAGTAGCGGTCAAGGTTGCTGTTAATGAGAGACGGAAAAGACGGAAAAAAACTAGAGAAGATGGAGTGGAGGAGGAGAGTCAGGGGAGATTTATGATCACACGTTGCTCTGTCTTTCCCCACGGGGCTGCAGTAAAGTAAACAGGGCTTGTGATTAGGAACCAGAAACCTCTACCTGCTCTTTCTCCGTAATTTACCACCACTACTGCCGCCGCCGCCACGGCTACACCTGCCTGCTGGGAAGACGGCGGGGGAGGGGCGTGCACGTGGCGGACGCAGACATAAACACACACTGATAAACACTCCGAGACCCACAAATCAGATACGAGGCCCCGGACAGCGCCGTTCAATTGCAGTAATAGCTCAGGTTGTCGGCGCTCGGCCTCTGGGGGCCTGTAACTGGCTCTGCTTTAACCAAACGCCGCCGGATTCTGCAATATGTGGCGTTTGACTTGATCTACAAGAGGAGGGGAGGTCCACTGGTTGGCCTCGCCATCCTGCAGACCCCATGGACGATTGTCTCCATGAGTAGGACTATTTTGCACATGTCAAAAAAGTCAGATGAATGCTTTAATGGCATATAAACACATTTTAGTTGTGTCATCGTTGGGCCTTGCTTCTGTGTCGAGGGTCATGTGACTAAATAGACCAGGACGAACGCAACAATGCAAAAACCTAAATTACAACAAATCAGATATTTAAATACTGGTGTGCAAAATAATATTGACCCCAAAATATGTAAAACGTAATGGTCAGATTTACCAAACTGCTGCGTTGTCATAGCAACTTGAAGACCTGCAAACTACATCTGTTACACTGACAGAGAAAAGCTCTTTGAAAACAGAAGATTAGCCTCATAGCATAATTGTCTAAGTCCTACTGTATGACAAACGAGAAGGAAAACCCTGTTAATGTGGAAAATAGACGGCATCTAGGGAACAAAAGTAGTGAAACCAGGACATCTGGACCCACGTGGCTGTCGCCTCTGGAAGGGATGTACTTATGCGTCAAAATGGTTTTAAGTGTCAGTTATTTCGCATGTGCATCCTGCAAATGACACTTGGACCTAAAAGTAGACGAGTTGGACCACATCTGTTCTGTCCAAAACACTGAGGTGCCAGTTTCCTCAACATCCCAGCGACGTTAACACCGTTATTGCTGTTCCAAACTCGCAGCGGACGACGACGACTTCTGCCTCCTCCAACCTTTAACTCACAAAACACAGCTGTGACTGTCACTCCTGTTATTCCAGTTATTCCTGCTGTTACTCCTGTTACTGCAGTTACTGCAGTTGTTACGGAGCCTCTGAACGTCCAAATGGGTCATATCTGATGACCATGAAAAGATGACAAACTGTATTTTACACCAATTATTTCCATGTATTAATAGGATTAGCAGATCAACAGGTATTAAACAGTTTAGATCAGTAGATGGGTTTGGTTGCTGGTGGATGTTTGGGTCTTCATGAGTTAAAGTCCAGATTGTGAATGTACGTTACTAAAAACAGAACAACCTCGACCCCAGAGGAAGGAGAAGCCCAGTGCAGAGTCCAGAGTCTCTGAGTGATGGGGAGTCGGCCATCCAGGATGAGCTGACCAGCTGCCAGCGGATCCGAGTCCAGTGGATCAGTGCCTGGCTCAGAGGGCCCCGGGCGCAAACAGAGGCAGACAGAGTCCTGCTGGCCGTCAAACCGGAGCTGTGTGCCCGACTTGACAGAGCGACCATTGTGGAGAACGCAGCCAAAGTACAACGGCTGCATTCTGCTCGCTCTGCTTCACACTTTCTCTGCTTCCAACATGGCCTCGCAGGAGAATACGGCGGCAAACAGTGGGTCGATTGGTGGGTTTCACCCCACGCCTGGACGGTACACCGCCAGCATAAGCATCAGAATCAGACGAAGAATAGCCTTTATTGTCACTGTGTGCGCAATGACATTAGTGGTGTTACTCCAGTCAGTGCAACTATATGAATAAAACACCAATACGTAAGAAAATCAGACTAGCTGTACACTTGAGTTTCTACGAGCCCTCCCTCTGTATATGCACACTGACAAGGAACAGAGCATAATGTGAATAGAACGTTTGAGACTGTCAATCAAGCACAAGTTGTAACTATCAATAAAGTTGTCCTCCGAAGAGGGGTGGGGTGGGGGGAGGGTTATAAAAAAATAAAAAAATAAATAATAATAACAAGCAGTGCCAGGCGTAACAAACCCCGCCCCTCGCATGTATTGTAGCTTATTTTGGCATCGACCCAGCTGATGTCATCATGTCTATGCCTGTCCTGATGGCAGCATATCAGTTGCCTCTATATATGTGCCAAATTTGAAGTAAATTGAAACAAAATTGATGTTTTTATAGACATTTTGAATTTCACCCACTATGAGTAAATGAGGGGAAAAAAAGATTTTACAAATTCATAAAAATTTGAACTTTGACCTACTGTTCCCACAATCTATAAACCCAATTTGGTATGAATTCAACCAATAGTTTTGCTGCTCAAGTGTTAACAAACAAACAAACCAAAAACAATAGTCCTAGCCTCCCTTTCGGGTCTTGGTAATAATAATAATAATAAGAAGAAGAATGGAGCAAATGTAAAATTATAAAAACTAAAAAGTGAAATAAGAAAATAGACTAAGATTTTACAAGGTAAAATAAAAATCGAAGTAAAAGTTGAAAGTAAAAATGGACAAGATATGAATATTGTCGCTGTCAATATCTCATATTATCTCATTTTATCTTATCTTTATCTTATCTTTATCTTTATCTTATCTTACTTCTCTTATCTAGATTATACCAAAGCCTCATCCCCATCTCAGATAGTGTTTGTTTATTGACCAGCACTTTCCGAAAACCAGACTCTGAACCTGCCGTCGTCGCCTCCTCCACCATCTCTGCATCCTTTTTGTCAGACGCCCCTCCCTGTCGGCGTCCCCTCGCTCGGGGATGTTGACGGCGGCTGAGCAACACTAGTGCTGTTGAATCTATTCCACTTCATTCTCACTAGCCTGTCAGAGAACAAAACCCCGGCTGATGGGAGCAACATATGTACAGCGGAGTAATTATTTACAGAAACCGCTACAGAGTGAAATTTTGAGTGGAACGCTGCCAGGAATCCAAATATTGGCTGTTCCTGTGGACTGGAGGTAAATAAGAAAGGCAGAAAGGAGGGAAAAACGCTGCCAAGGAGAGGACACCCTTTATTCTTGTCATGTTTATCTCTGTGCAGCACCTGTGAGCCAGACAAGAATGTATGCACATTTTCATTGTAATCATTAATCATTAATAATGCATTTGCAAGCGATGTGCATGTGTGTGTTTACAAGTGCACACACACACATTTGCGACCGGGTTTATTGACAGTGCAAACAGTAACAGGAGTCCAGCTCTGCAGCACAGATAATGAGAAAAGTCTGAACTAAGCTTGAACCAGCGAACTACAGATGCATAATGAATGACGAGGCTACGAAGCCCAAACAGATATTAGTACAATCTACCACACAGGTGTCAAACAGACGGCCCGTGGCCCAAAACTGGCCCGCCAAAAGGTCCAATCTGGCCCGACTTGGTATCAAGTAGGTGGGATCAGTAAAATACTGAATAACCCATAGACACTGACAGTTCCAAATTCTTGTCTTTGTTTTAGTGTAAAAAAAAAAAAAGGAAAATTACATGAAAATGTTTACGTTTACACACTATCCTTTCAAAAAAAAAGAGTGAATATCCTGAACAAATATGAACAACATGAAATATCTTAAGAGAAGTGAAATTATAACAATATTCTGCCTGTTATTAAATGTTTTGTGTAGAAGTATGACACTGTGATCTGTAAGTTATAATGCACTTGAATGATAAACTGAGGCAGAATATTGTTAAAATTGGACTAATTTCGCCCAATAAATTTCAGGTTGTTTGCGTTATTCACATTTTTTAAAGGATAGTTTATAGATGTAAACATTTTCATGATGTCATTTTTACTTTTTTTCACTCTAAAACAGAGAGAAAAGTTTGGAGTTGACATTGTTGATAGGTTTTTATGTTATTATTTTACTGGGCCGGCTCACTTCAGATAATATTGAGTTGAATGTGGAACCTTTGACACTTGAATATAGACGCTTACGACAGAGGAAAGTATATTCAAATAATGTCAACAGTCGTATAAAGACATAAACTAACAACAGTTTACATGTTCTGAAACCATGACCGACCGCTTGTACAAACAGGTCTGTGCTTCCATGATGGAGAGAATAACGTCAACGCCCACTTCATGTTAAAATACCCAAAGTCCTCCAACTGTAAACCCCGACCTGAGCTCGTCACCCATCAGCGTTTCGACCACAGTCAGAGCTGTTCACGCCTTATGTTCGAGTGCGAGGTTATGGGAGCATCTGACCGACCAGCAGGGGGGCGGCCCTCCCTGGGGGGGGCGTGTCTTAAGCTCCTAATAATGCGAGCGTATTCATGTGCGGGGGAGGAAGAGCGCTCCACCACCCATGTAGAAGTCGCTGCTGTTACCAGTAGGCGGCCGTCTATTTCTGGTGGCGGCCTGGTGCGTGAAGCGCGTGCTGGATGGATGCTGCAGCTTCCTTCATTTTCTTTTGATTTCTTGCTGAAAGTGTGAAAGCAATTAAATTAATCCCCCCCAAAAATATTCAAATTGAAAACTACGGTTAAGTCGCTCCTGGAATATTTACATAAGTAACAAACCAGGGGTGTCAAACATGCGGCCTGTGGGCCAAAACCGGCCCGCCAAAGGTTCTAATCTGGCCCACGGGATGAATTAGCAAAGTGCAAAAATTATACTGAAGATGAACAGCAAAGGATGTCGAACTGGTTTCAGATCAGGTTCCACATACAGACCAATATGATCTCCAGTAAAATAATAGGATGATAACCTATAAATTCTATAAATTCTTGGTTTGATGTGAAAAAAATATTCCATTATGCCTATAAATGATGACAACTTCAAATTTAACACCAAAAATAACATCAAATTATGAAAATATGTACATCAACAAACCATCCTTAATCAATGAAATGTGATTAACCTGAACAAATATGAACCTGAAAAGTCTAAAGAGAAGTGAAATTTTAACAATATTCTGCCTGTTATTAAGTGTTTTGTATTTCTGTAGATCTGATTCATAATACACATGTATAAATGATAAGTTGAGGCATAATATTGTTACAATTGCATTTATTTTTCTCAAGAAATGTTTTTGGGGTTTTTTCAGGTTATTCACATCTTTTTTGTTTGTAGGTTATTATGGTATTATTTGACTGGTCTGGACCACTGGAGATAATAATAATAATAATTATAATAATAATAATAATGGATTAGATTTATATAGCGCTTTTCTATTAACGCATGCTCAAAGCATGTACAATGGATCAAATTGGGCTGAATGTTGAACCTGAAAGAAAATGACTTTGACATTCCAGCAATAAACATTGTACTATATCTGGCCCAGTGCATCACATTGGATTAACTGTGATATTAATAATTGGCAGCATAATGGAGACAATATGTATGCTGTTGTCTCAGGTGATATCATCCAAAAGAAAACTTCCTTTCATGGTTTCTTCACCTTTGTCTCTCTCCAGCATCCATCCTGACAGTAAAAGTCCAAAAGCTCATCTCCTACTCTGAATAAGAAACAGTCACCCTAAACAAACCATGACAGCCTGTATCTATCCTGAAAGGCAAGTCCTGGGGCAAAAAAGCCCATAATATACCGCTGCCTCTTAACCATATTTACGTGAGTGCAGTGTATCTTACTGTACACTTAACTTTATTACGTTCCACCCGGCAGATCTACATCCTGACGTCTTTTATTGTCCTGGATAGTAGCATACACTAATGTGAACTGACACACTGCATCCTGGTAGGTTAGTTCAGTAAAGTATAGTATCCTGTACCTCCCACAAACTTCTACCAACAGTATCCCAAACATCAATATGCTTCCGACCGCCTCCCCCAAACCTGGCCACGCTGGACGTCCTCAGGACTCACAAAACACTGCGTTGCCAGGAAGAAGATAAAGATCTGCCTCTGGGGTACAAAAGAAACATCTGAATCTGCTCATTTATTTTCTGTGGGAGATAGAGCGAGGTAGCTGTGGGGTAGGGAAGATCGAAGGACAAAGATAGAGATGGAAGGACACGGGAGACGTTCACATTCATCTCCACAACCAGAAGACAACTTTTTGAACATTGTTTCGGTGAGAACTTTTAAGTTTGACAGCAATGTCAGACATCATTTGGATTCTTTTTACTGTATGCAGATGACATCCTACTTTTTGTTATTTAAAAGGGGGGATTAAAAGGGCACTGATCCTCCCAGTAGTCAGTGTTTCCATACTGATTTTTAACAGCAGAAGATCATAATTAAAGGATGATGTATTAATGCTGGGAGTCTGTGAGAAGCTTTACAGAACATTTTGAACTGAACTCAAACATACAACTCAATAATTAATCGTTTTGCATCAACACTGCACTGTTTTTCCAAGAATCTAAATACATACTGTGTTACTGTTACATACAATAATTAAAATTATAACGCTATCCTGAAAGATTCACCAGAGAATTACACTCAATTAGGAGTAAAGACAAACAAAATACTTCATGTAAAGACCATAACATGCAGAATGACAACACACACAGACATTCTTTCTAACATTTGTAAACATAATTCTCCCGTCTGTGACACATTAAGAGAGGTCAGTCTGGGGAAAAGATCAACTGTGGCGCTGGCTGTTGAATATATCACCGTCTGCTGCAAAAATGCACAACCAGCGGGAAATAAATCAACAAAATAAACCAACAAATCGACCTTGCTTTTGTTTACTGTCGATTGAGAGATGAGTAGAGTTCCTTTTGCATTCAATAATGTTTTTACAGATGATATACAAAGAGAGTAAAGTGAAAAATCAGTCCTCTGCTGTCTTTTTATCACTCAGTAGGAGTAGCAGCCTAAAAATAAACCTGCAAGGACACCATATGCTTTTCTACTCTACAACCGGTGTTAACACTCACATTTTCTCTTTTCTTATCTCCTATTTGCTCTTACATGTCTCCTAACTTGCCAGAGCCTGCATGGTTGACAACAGTGTTGTGCAAGTGACTTCCAACCTGTAATCCATTACAGATGAATGGTTACTGTTATTTAAAAGTAATTCCATACCTTGGGACCCATACATTTGCACCTGAAGTACACGTGGTTGGATAGCTCAGTAAGTAACGCTACAGTCTATGATGTTCGCATCCCAGCAGGAACACTTTCAACATTTACATGTTCAAACAGGAGGCGTGGCACCGAGGACGCCTCAAGTGAAACCCTTTAACCCCTGACCTGTCTGTGGTGAGCGTTTTATATGTATGATTTATTAGAAATATTTATAAAAATTCAACCGTTTGTGTAATATGACAATTTTGAAAACCTGCTGATAGAATAGACCTTGTACTGTCCATAGACAACTGAGCATGCTCAGTGCCTGTGTAATGGGGGCCCAAACACAGAACAGTGAGTGAGAATCGATAAAGAATTCCAACTAGTCAAAGAAACGTTAGATTATGCTGTCATTGCTGATCACAGGCATCATGCTAACTAGCTTCTGTAAAGCAGGGTTAGGGTTAGTAAGTGAGCATACGTCCATGTGGACAATGGACTGTCTTCTGCCATCTTCACCTATTGGCTGAACACCAACAGGAAATAGAACTACACAGATGCATTTTTGATTCCTTAAGGTCTCACAGTCTTGCTGTTTTTATTCTTTTTTCATTTAAATTATAGGCGAAAAGTGTGTTGTAAACTGAAAATTGATTAGTAATGCCTTACACTACTGTGTTACAGCAAAAACTAGTCCGTTACTGTAATGCATTACTTCTGTACTCCCTGTGGTTGACAATGAGCATCCTATCCGCTGCTTAGAAGCCAGACATTGATCTCTATTCAACGCCCCAAAACAACGGCGACTTTGGAAGCACAATCGAGTTACAGCATCACATGTCGATGATAAACCGTTCTGTCAATCGACGCCTCAGAGTGCCGGCTTTCTCCTCCGTCAGTCAATCAGCTGATCAATGGCGAGCCCGTCCCCCGGCCAATCATC
>JAPQRQ010036813.1:0-10577 GCA_037367365.1 Apogon talboti | reverse complement strand
TAAAACTCTTAATGAAAAAAAGCTTAAAGTAGCTTAATGTACGAAAACTGCGATCAATCATCACCAAATTCCATGTGGACATGTCTCGTCATGTCCACTTTCACCTCTCCAAAAATCCAAACGGAAACCCCAATATCATGGATGCTGTCCACGTTAAGCTTTTTTACATTAAGCATTTTAGACTGTCTCTTCATGTCAATGTCAATGGAACCTGGCTTAAGTAACACAAGAAATCACATTCCTAGAGTCCAGTAATGCAGTGTAGTTATGGGTATGTTGGTGTAGTGTGTTACCTTACTTCGTTACCCAGAAAAGTAACAAAATTACAGTAATAAAAACTTTGTATTTCATTACCCCAACACTCCCCCGAATCCACGACCCACCCACCCATGAACCCCTCCACCCAAGAAACCTCCACCCAATTAATGAATGAATGATTGTTGGTGACTCTAACCATTGCCATCTCCAATTTTTAACACTACTTACAAATTTGACAAATTCTTTACAGAGTTTCAAAGCAAATCTAACAACTTCATTTATTGTATCGACAGAATTTTTAAGATCTTTTGATGCCAGATTTAAGAATTATATATTATATATTAATATTCAATTTTATGGATAATTTAGGACAATCAAATGTAAATATAATCATAATGATGTGGTGGAGGTTGTTGCTTTACTTTTATATTTCCTCTATGGTTATCCATCCATCTGTCTGCTGTCTTCCTCTTACCTGAGGGGTTGCAACCAAACCCCTGATGATTAAACCTTGAATTTATGAGGCCTAGAGCCTGGCCCACGGAACAAAATTACAGCAGAAGAAAATGAGGTTAAATAAAAGGAAGCAGAACAAACTAGTAATGCTATAAAACCACTGTTACATTGGCATGAAGAAAATAATGGAATCTGAATTTAACCCTTTATCAGGCAAGTGACTATTTTTGGTAATTTTGGACAGTGACAGCGACCATTCTAAAATAGATGTGCTTTTCACATTACATGTGTTTTCCTTGTATTTTTTATATTTACTTCTAAGAGCATAACATCCAACTGGCACTGGCTCGAGAAAGGAATCATAACTGGCTGTACAATCTCAGTTACCCTATTCATGCTTACATGTTGGTGAGAGTGGCTGAGACAGAGTGCAGAGGTCCCCTGTCCAAGTCTGGAATCCGACAGCCCGCCATCAAAGCATTCATGGGTGACCTGTCACCATGACATCAGTGCCTGGTTGTAGGTGAATCCTTCAGGGTCTGGTAAAGCTCATCAGTTGGGCGAGGATGAGCTTTAAACCCACAAAATCCAGGTCCATGGTCCTGAAGAGAGGGGAAGTGGTGGGCAAGTTTCACTTCTCTGTGGATGGCACTGCAATACCATCTATCACTGAGAAACCAGTCACCAGCTTGGGCAAGTTGTGTGACTGCAGCCTCAGAGATGCAGCATCAGTCCAAATAACCATCAGGAAGCTTGATACCTCCAGAGATGGCTTGGTTTGCCATGCAGCCTTGCCAGTGTGGCACTGTACGGAAGGAGCAACAAACTCCAGCTCTTCATCAGCAGGCTGGAGGAGGAGTTCAGAATTTTCTGAGTAAGAGAAGCACAAGCCTATCAAGATTCCAGTGACTCCCGAGTCACAGCAGTGGGGATCGCAGTGAAGACAGGCAGGAAGTGGAGGGCTCAAGAAGGGCTGGAACTGGCAGTGTCTCGGCCAAGACACAAAGCAATGTTGGGAGTGGTGGCAGTCGGGCGAGCAGGTTTGGGAGCCATCCCACAGCCACGGTATGACAGGGCTCAAGGCAAGGACAACCATCATCTAGTCCTAGAGGAGGTACAAGCAGGCACTGAGGACCAGCAGGATGGTGAGCATGTGGCAGCAAGGGGCGTGGACAAGCTGGAAAGGAATGCGGGAGAGGAAGCTGACCTGGAACAACATCTGGAAGGCAAAGCCTCAGTGCATTAAGTTCATCATCCAAGCTGTCTATGATGTCTTACCCAGCCCAGCTAATTTGCATGTCTGGGGCAAGAGCGACCTTCCAACATGTCCTCTATGTGCAGGAAGAGGAACACTGCAACACATCCTGAGCAGCGGCCCAGTAGCCCTTGGAAATGGCCATTACTGCTGGTGACATGACCAGCTACTGAAGTCAGTGGCGGAGGCCATTTTCAGTGGCAAACAACAAAAAGGTCCGTAGTTAGAAGGCAATCTCCTTTGTGAGAGCTGGAGAGAAACCACCAAACACAGAGAACACCCTCAGCCAGCCTGCTTTCATTGGTATCAGACTGAGAACTGTGGGTCGACTTGGGCAGGCATCTCAAGTTCCCAGACTACGTAACATCAACCTCCTTGAGATCAGATGTGATGCTGACATCTTTTTCTTTGAAGCAGGTCCTCTTATTGGAGCTGGCAGTCCCTTGGGAGGACCACACTGAAGAGGCAAATTAGTGCAAGTGGTTGAAGCATGACGAGCTCACAGAGGAGTGCCAAAGGAGGGGCTGGAGAGCTCGCTGCAAGCCTATAGAGGTGGGATGTAGAGGCTTTGCTGCATGCTCCCTGTGCAAAACCCACTCCATGCTTGGCATTACCAAAGCTGAAAAAATGAGAGCCACCAAGTCCACCACAGAGGTTGCAGGGAGAGCCTCTGGGTGGATTTGGATAAAGAGGTCTGAGAAGTGGGCCAACGCTACTGGGTCACAAATTGGGGCTTGACCAACCCTGGCTGAGTTGCCTGTGGGAGGGGGTCTGATGTTGTGAGACCCGAAAGACCTGATGATCTCAGAAAACATCATTGACTACGTGTCCCAGCGCATCCATAGATGTATTTGTACACAACACAACACTTGGATTTTTTATGTTTTTGCCAAGGAAGGAACCAAATATGGTAACTTCATTGATCTTGATTTTCTACATACCAATACAAGATTTTGAAAAATTTTACAAAAGGTAATAAATTCTTGTCATGACCTCCAATTACACACTAAGGTTGAAAAAAAGTTAAAATCATATAAAAGCTGCTGATGCAGAACAACACTGCTCCCGAACACTGTTCCCAATTTCATGACTTCAGTTTTATCATGAGTAATATGTAATGTTCTGTTCAGTCATATGAAATGTTTAGTATGAATAAATAAAGGATAAATTACTGCACAGCCATTCTCATCTCTGTGTACCTCGCAGGGACAAAGGCGAATGAATATCATGCAATACTGTTTTCTATTATATCTTCATGTAATTTAAAACTGGAGAAATAGACTTTGTTTAATATGACTTTCATTGTATTTCCTTCACACTTAAATAAGATGCATGATTACATTTAGAAAAGGCTCTATAAGCTTCAGCCTCAGCCTGCACTGTCTTTAGCCTGTTCGTGTTACACAGTGACATTTTGTTGTATAGGTTTACAGTTGTTTGGGTAACTTTGTTTTGTCTGTTGTAATCCATCCAAACTTTTAGACATGTATTCTCATATCTAAGTTTTACTTTTACACAGTATGTGTTTTCAAAGGGGGAAATGAACGCATGCTCAAAGAAAAACAGCTGATTTGCTTTGTTGACCACAGAAACAAAAAATATATTGTTCTGCCAGAAAAAGCTGACGAGCTCAGTTATTGTTGTGAAACACAAAGGCCCAGGTCATCTGTGGGTTATAAAGGCAGCGTGGAGCTGACAGCCGCTGCCCAAGGTTAGCCAACACAATGGGGAAGGTAAGGCTGTTGTTTTTATATCAGTCTTTTGTGCCTCTGCATGCCAGCATGGATTACCCAAATGCAAAAACAGTCAACAGGAGGCGTTACATGTGGTGAAGTCTGCAAATGGTTCTTATTTTGGGCTAATTTCCCTGATCAATTTGCTTTTAGATCATCTTTTACGAGGACAGGAACTTCCAGGGTCGCTACTATGAGTGTGGTAGCGAGTGCTCTGACCTGCACTCCCACTTCAGCCGCTGTAACTCCATCAGAGTGGACAGCGGAGCCTGGATGGTCTATGAAAGACCCAACTATATGGGCTACCAGTACTTCTTGAGGAAGGGGGACTACCCAGACTACCAGCGCTGGATGGGATTCAATGACTGTGTGCGATCCTGCCGTATGATCCCAATGGTAAAACACAGTGGGAATTAAATAACGACAGGATAGGTTCTCCTTTTCACCATAAACAGGATGATAACATATGGTTTTGTTTTTTCTGTAGCACCAAGGCTCTCACAGAATGAAGATCTATGAGCGTTCAGAGTTTGGAGGTCAGATGATGGAGCTGAGTGACGACTGCCCAAACCTCTTTGAGCGCTTCCACTACAATGACATTCACTCCTGTAACGTTATGGATGGCCACTGGATCTTTTATGAGCACCCACATTACAGGGGACGCCAGTATCTGCTGCGTCCTGGTCAATACAGGAGGTTCAATGAGTGGGGAAGTATGGGCTCTGGAGTGGGATCTATCAGACGTATTATGATGTGAGAAAACCTCATGTCTTGTTCATGATGCTGTTCGTGTAAAGCCCTGTAATAAAATCTACCCACAAATGCCTTCCTTTGTTTTCTTACACTTTGAGTCTGTTTTTGGTGTGTGTAAGGGTTTAATTGAGTAAATATATAGGGTGATCATTAAGGGAACGATGAGCAATATTACGTCTTTAGGAGAATTTAAGCCTTTTTATTGCCAAGTGACTATTTTTGGTAATTTCATCCACCATTAAATATGGGTCCAATTCCGTACCTCATGTTGGTTTTTATAAAACTGTACAGTAATTCAGACAAATTTTATAAACATGTTGAAGCTGTAAATAGTGAATATGAGTGATTTTTTTGTCAGTTTATGACCTTATAACAGTTGTTTTATTGCATGTGTTTACTTTTCACCACGTGCTGCTGGGATGTTTTATGGCAAGAGCAGGGAGACTGTTGTCATGGCAACCAACGAGGCGGTAGATGACAATGTCCAATAACACACTAAGGTTGAACTGTTGAATTTCAGAGTATTTCAATGAGTGACCCATAAAGGGTTAAATAAAATCTGAAGCCTATAGTGGTAATGAAGACACACAGTGTTCATATGTTATTGGTAAAGACACACAGGCAGCATGTTTTTATTGAGAACACACAGATGACTTCTAGTTGAAGTCAGTGATTCGCTTGAGTGAGCCGATCCTAGGGCTGGCCCCGCCCCAGTCGCTGTACCTTCGGTATTCTCCAGGTCTCAGGTAGTAGGTCCTCCCCTTGTAGTTGGGCTGTTCGTACAGAAGCCAGTGGCCGTCCACCACATTGCATGAGTTAATGTCAGACATGCGCAGTCTGTCTTGGACGTTGGGGCAGTCGTCGCTCACTTCCTGCATTTGTCCGGACATGTCTGGGCGCTCGTACAACCTTATTTTGTAGGAGCCGCGGTGCTGCAAGAACAACATTTACAGACAGACGGTTTCATTTGTCTGACGATGGGACTTTGTACTTATTGTGGAAATAACATTTATTTAAATCCCCACATTTGGAGCTGACTACTGAACTGCCCCACCCCCCCTCATACTGCGCCCATAGACTGTCCACCATCCACCTTAACAGACCAGGTTGCTGCTACATGCATCATCACGTTAATGGAACTGTTGCTGCATACTGTGTAATTTGTACATATTTAGAAGTTATTTTATTAATTTTGCATATTTTATGCTAGTTTTTATTCTATCCTATTTACCTTTTATATATTTTATCTTATATTCTATCCTTTTATCTTTCTCATGCTACAAAAACCTAGACCTGGGTAACTATATTTGGTTCTATCATGTACTATTGTTGAATGACAATAAAGCTGAGTCTGAAATACAATAAAGTAGTTTCTTCTCTTTTATGCTGTTTCTGATTCATAATGCCTTTGTGCTGGTTAACTTCTACCCTCTTGACCTCTCCTTCGACTGCGTCCTATCCGTTTGACTGAGGCTTACTGTGGGAATCATGCGGCAGGAGCGGATGCAGTCGTTGATGCCGATCATACGCTGGTTGTCGGAGTACTCCCCTCTGCGAAGGAAGTACTGGTGGCCCAGATAGTGGGGTCGCTCGTACACCATGAAGCAGCCGCTCTCCACTCGGATGGAGTTACAGCGGTTAAAGTAGGTGTGCAGGTCGGCGCAGTCGCTCACGCACTCATGGTGCCGACCCTGGAAGTTCCTGTCCTCGTAGAATATGATCTGTAAACGTCACCAAAGCACCGATTAATGCGAAAGTCCCTCTGTTAAATGTTAAACGTTCTGATTTTGTATTGACATGAACATAAACTCTTACCTTTCCCATTGCTATACTGGTGAGGGCTAGACGGTCACTCAATGGACGCTCTTGGTGTCACTGTCCTTTTATAATAAATAGCTGTGTGATGGCACAGCATAAAGTATTGTCATCCAAATAGGTTTTATAACACAGATCTGGTTATGTATAGAGATGCACAACAGTCTGATGATGACTTATTGTTGTCTGGGTTTTCACAGGTTCATCACTATTGATCAAAACACCACAGTATTATAGTCACTGCTCACAGTATCAGCAAAACTACTAGTACTGTTTACATTATTCACAAACATCCCAAGAAATATGGCAGCGTCGGAGCATAGACTTGAATACAGCCAAAACACAAGACGCAACTGTTATTTCTGTACACTAATGAAAACGCCTCCATTAACATGAATCATCTTAAATCAGGACAAACATGAGTAATGGAACAGATATATGCCAGACCTACACATGTTGAAATTTACATTAAGAATGTCCATTTGACTTTCTTTATAAATGGATTATACTTCCTTTGTTTTTTTTATTTTTATTTTTTTCTGCTTTATTAGTGTATGTGTGTAGTGTATATTTACTTCCAATTCCTGTAGATTTGTACATATGCATGTATTGTTTTCTGCTTTATTAGTGTATTCTATTTATATTATTTAGTGTGTGTTTTTGTATGCAAATGAGCTATTGTGATCAAGTAATTTCTCTTGTGGATCGATACAGTTTGTCTAAGTCTAAGTCTATGTCTTTCCTCAAATATATATATTTGCCAGACAGATACACTGAAAATTTTGCGAGTATGTTATATATTATTAGTAACAGATTTTATTCAAATGTACATGCTGGACAAACCACCATTATAAATAGTGGCTCACCTTAACTAGTTTTACCTGTAATGTCAAGTACATGGCATATATTTGCATCATAAGGGTTTTCCTTTGTATGGAGCGACATTCAGAATTTACTGACTAATATTCACGTCAGCTGTTTTACAGATACATTATAAACTATTAACTTGGCTTTTAATATAATGAGTCATCCAAACATGTTCTACATTGTGTTTCTAGGTCAGTAATGTTGAACACAATAATGAATTTCTCTTTTTGCATCATATTGTGGGCACTGTCAGTATTCTCCACAGGTTTTGATGTCGTATATAATGAGTATTTTTTATAATGATCTATGATGATATAATGATCATACTGACCAGAGCATAAATGCTGCTGAGGATGTTATTCACTTGAGTTGCAACTGTAAAATTAAACTTGCATAATTTAATTAAAGTAACCTGGTCTTTTCAGTTAAATCCAAGAGGAAATATTCCATTCATTCTAAGTCTGGTTGTTCAGACAGTTCTGGCCTGTTTGTTGATTAAATCTATTCATGTTTGTGAAATGGTAGATGTGATGAGCTAAAGCTTATTAATCATCATTATAAAGTGATGTGATGCACAGTAATGGCCCTTACTCATCACCAGAGGACAGCTGACACATACCAGTGTTTTATAAACTCAATCCAAAGTCATAGGATTGGATGTGTTGTTATTCTAATGAGCAGCCTGTTGAAGCTCTGGCCACCGTGCCAAGATCTGGATCCCACTGATGGAGATAAAAACCCTGATTCATCAGTGCACATGGCCTGGACCTGACCCCCGCTTAGTTTAACGCCACCATTTATATCACAACAGAAACTTCTCACAAACTGGAAACATGTTGAACTAAACTTACAAACTACATGATGTTTAAACTGTTTACAGCTGCAGCGAACACAACTGCACTTTAAAACTGGACAAAATTAACCTCTGAAAAAAAACCTGTTCAGCGTTCAGAAGATACAACACTGAACAACCTTCATGTTACATTATGTCAAGTATCCTTAAACTGTACAAGGGGCGGATTTAGACCTGGGGGGGGGGGCCCAGCTCTATAAAGCCCTGAGGCCCCGCCCCTTTTAAATGACACCAGCTTGTCTCAGAAAGATATTAAATATATATGCCTTTGAATTATTGGAAAAAAAAACCTTTTAATTTTTAATAATAATAATATTCAATGATAAATATCATGGTATAAAATCACGCAAATTATATCAGAGAATCCTCTAAATTACAACTTCAAACATATTCTTTCTTGATTTCACAAAAGCAAAAACATTCATGATGTCATCAAAAGATACGTTATTGCCTTCTATTCACATGATGATAAGAACAGACAGTTTATCTTGAGACAGAGTTGTTCTCAGTTCACTTTTTATTCTCTTTATGTGTGAAAATGATCTTTGTCCTGAACCATTAGTTTCCATCAGACATAGAAATAGTGATAATATTTCTTCCACATGAGGGAAAACTAAATGAATCTGGTCTTCAAAGATGATTGGATTCTGTAAAAATGGACAAAAGGACTTACAGCATATTTTCTGACCTTTTTATAGTCAAAATAAGAAAAAAGTCCAGGCGGACCATTTTAGGCTCAGCGGTTAAAGGGTTAAACACAATTATATCCACTCTGATTCTATGAATTATCTATAGGCCACTGACACAAAGAACACTGATACTAAATATGACACATCACCTAGAATTCAACTATCTAGTCAACAGTTTAATTTTAAGAAACAACACATTCAGTAAAAAAAAAAAAAAAAATCTGGGATTTTTTTGAGGTGAACGCAAATGGTGAGGCCCTAAACTGTAGATCACAGGTGTCAAACATACAGCCCGTGGGCCAAAACCAGCCCGCCAAAGCATCCAGTCCGGCCCACAGGATAAATATGTGAAATGCAAATATTAGACTGAAGATATTAACATGTGGGTTGAACCAATAAAATACTCATAATAATATATAGATAATGAGAAGCTCAATTTTTTTCCTCTTTGTTTTAGTATAAAACATTTTTAATGACATGGAAATGTTTACATCTACAAACTATCCTTTCACAAAAAATATGTACAACCTGAAATGTCTTAAGAGTTAGAGGAATTGTCCCAATATTCTGTGTTATTAAATGTGTTGTGTATTTGTAGATCCACTGTGATATGTCAGTTCTGTGTAAATGATAAACTGAGGTAGACTATCATTAAAATTACACTTAGATTGTTCATAGATTTTCAGATTATTCACATTTTTTGTGAAAGGATAGTTAAATTTTTTTTTTTTAATGCATTTCAGGTCATATTTTTAAGGAAGCTTTGTTGATGTGAACATTTTCAGAGTGTAACTTTCCTTTTTTCACTGTTATTATTTTACCGGTCCAACCCATTTGAGGTCATGTTAGCCTGAATGTGGAACCTGAACTAAAATGAGTTTGACATCCCTGCTGTAGATTATTTAGCTTGGACCTAAACCTGACACCGTCCCCCATAGTGGAGACCATTCTATTGGATGAAAAATCCTCCATAGACAGGGACATAGGCAGGAATCCTGACTTCTACCTGACATTCTCTTAGTAGGATTGACACCTGTGCTTTGGTTTTCATGTCTAGTATGTTTGTTTGAGCCAGTACCTCTCTGTGTGTGTTTGTGTCCTTCAGAGTATGATCTCATCCATAGTCAACAGCCCCCACTATGCCAACATCTCCACCTCCAAATGCCAGGAGTTTGGACGCTGGTACAAAAGGTACAAGCGCATCATCAAAGGTAACTCTGCCTCCAGAGGATGTTTTCTTACATATATCAGTAGTCGCTTTTCCATTGACCCTTAATATAACTTGCGCATAAAAATTTGCCTAATGGTAAAACGACAATTTCGCCAAAACTCTCATTTTCAATGAAAAGTTTTTGTGCTCGCAAAACTGCAATGGAAAGACCTTTTTCCACAACTAGAGTCACGTGAACAAAAAAAACAAAAACAGATGTTGATGGATAATACAACAAGTGAAGAACAAGAGTTTTAAAACAAACATGGCATGGTATGTGTGTTCATGGTATATTTGTACTTCGTTACTGTACTTAAGTACATTTTTACATATCTGTACTATACTTAAGTAAAAATAAATAATGCATCCTTTTGATTTTACTCCGTTACATGTTGCAGCAGTTATCTGTACTTTCTACTCCGCTACATTTCTACAATTTATGCAGTTACTCGTTATATTTTATGAACACAATTTCCTCTAAATCTTACCTGATAACATAGTTCTCCTATTGATTGCATTGTGTCATTTCCGTTGCATCAGGTGACTCTATTCGCTCCAATGATGGCAGAACACTCGTTTAATATCTGTTTCAATTTGTGTGGAAAGTACAGATCAAATCAAATCAAATCAAATCAAATTTTATTTATATAGCGCCAAATCATAACAGAAGTTATCTCATGACACTTTA
>JAPQRQ010036812.1:0-10579 GCA_037367365.1 Apogon talboti | reverse complement strand
GGAGCTCAGACATCTGGGAGGGGCTCAGAGTAGAGCCGCTGCTCCTCCATGTCAAGAGGAGCCAGTTGAGGTGGTTCAGGCATCTAGTGAGGATGCCTCCCGGATGCCTCCCTCGAGAGGTGTTCTGGACATGTCCGTCTGGGAGGAGACCTCGGGCCGACCCAGGACACACTGGAGGGATTATATCTCCCGGCTGGCCTGGGAACACCTCAGGATTCCCCCGGAAGAGCTAGTGGAAGTGTCTGGGGAGAGGGCTGTCTGGGCTCCTCTACTGAGGCTGCTGCCCCTGCGACCCGGACCCGGATAAGCAGAAGAAGATGGTAAAGTAGACCATACGGTAAAAAATTCAAAAATCATAATTTCTCAAAACTGTGACCACACTTTGTAGACATTGAGCATCCATCATCTTACTGCCCAGTATTAATGGACACAGTAAATGTCTGTTTGTCATGTCTGTGCTGCAGTTGAACTTGTGTCAGAGTCTGGGGGTTTTCACCCACCATGCCCACCACAGAGCAGCAGTGTTGAACTCACTGGCCGAATGTCTTGTCCATGAGGTCGGTGTTATTGATCTTGACGATGCACTCATCCTCCTGGAACAATCCCTCCCTCCTGGAGCGACTCTCCTCCTCCACTCCGCGGATGTACAAACCCAGAGACCTGACAAAAGAGCAGGCAAGCACACAAAACATTACACACTGCACGGGTAGCTGGGTTTTCCTGCTGACCCTGTACACCTGCATGCATGAAAAAGCACACAGATTTTCTCAGTGTGTGGTAAGAACCTCAGTCTGCTTACAAAAATGTAAGTATGTCCTATAGTCTGATGAAATTGACTTTACAAACAATTTCTCACATAAGAGAGCATGAAAATATTAAACTGAAACATCAATGGAAATCACAACAGCTATTTATAAATGTTTTATAGGTCCTATATGTGTGTGAAGACAGTAATTCATTTACTTCATAATTAGGATGTTTTATTCTTTCCTTCATATGTTTGTGATGTTCACTGAGTTTATCATTAATATTTACATGAGTTTGACTCATGTTAATGACTATTAGTTGGCGATCAGGGTAAAGTTGAGACCACCTGTATTAAATAAATAAACAGCCTATTGGTCAGTGTTCAGTATTTGCACATTAGATTAAATCAGATTGAACTTTATTGATCTCTTGGACAGAGCCCTCAGGAAATTTAATATATTAATAGCAATAGCTAAAAATAGTGAATAAGAAACACAAAAACAGTCAATTCAACCTTATATATATGTATAGAGATATATATAGACATATGTAGAGAGAGAGAGAGAGAGAGTTTAATAATTACAGGACGAAAGTTATAATAAAGTGATAATAGTAATAACAGTCATAACTATATATAAGGTATTTAAATATGGAATTAATAATAATAATAATCATCATCATAATGCATTCATCCAGACTCTCCACTTTCATGCCTTTATTTCACATTTTCATACTATCATCCTAAAAGCCTATCGACTATATCTGACAATAATATGTAAAACTAAGGACCGGATGCACAGAGAATGGACTGTGCTACTAACTTCACATTGAATTACGTAACATTATCACGCACATTTTGCTCAGTTTTTTGCATCTATTCACAAAGGTTTTTGTGCTGATGATACATTGGCACAAACATGGCCATAAAGTTTTGCAGCTGAGTGCAATATGCCCTCATTTCGCATCAGTTTCTAATATTCCAGGTGTTCACATTTCAGCCAAAATGCACACAGAGCTCATGTTCATTCTCTACTGTATTTCATGTCTGTAACACAATTTACAGACAACCCTTTAAAACATGAATGTATTTATTAATGTAATTCAATCAGGTGTTGTATTAATGTCTGACTGTTAAACTTAGGTTATGTGTCACTGAACATACACAAGTTTTCAGAGAAATATTTGTACTGATGTTCTGTTTACTTAAAGTTGGATGTGTGTCGCAGGGTCTCAGCATTGACTTCATAAACAGCAGGTCAGTATCTAACAGTCACTAGTATTGTGTGTTCTGCAACCGTTACATTCCAGGATAATAAGGATATACACATACAGTATAGTAATAAATCTACATAGAAAGAGACTGATTTTGCACTGAATTCATGATTATTCACTAATTTATGTCCAAGCGACTGATGTTATCTGCTTGACAACACAGTTTGTGGTGAATTCCATCCTTTCTGGGTGAGTTACAAGCATATTCTTTGATTCATTTGTGTCCATTATGTGCCAACAAAAGCTGACCCTAAATGTGTTACTTCTTCTGACAAAAGTGGGCTTTTTCATCAGCAGAGGCACATATTCCAAATGTCCAAGGAATGTACCTAAACTTAGAATGACTGAAGCATATCCAACACGTGTTACATCGAAGCGGAATCATTCCCATTTACCTAACTTATATTAAACCTGAAATCCATGTGTATGTAAATGTAGTCATTGACACAGAAAAGACTAGCTGCAGAAGGACGACACTGGGTTATGAGGTGAAAGAGACAATGGTGGAAAGAGATGGAGGAGGAGGAGGACAGGAAGGGTGGAGGATGTGAGGGGGTTTTAGAGAAATGTCAAAGGAATGTGAGGAGGTGATATTCAGGGTCAGGTGAGTCATGAGAACAACCATTAAAACTCATCCTGCTTTCCTTTAGGAAATCCCCGTCCGCTCTCCAACGGCCTCATACCCACAGAAGAGCCATGCAGAACTCTGTGACTTTAGTCCTTTTAGTCATTTTTTGCACATAAATGTCAGTTTTAGTTAGTGTGTCGTTCAAGTTCATGTCATATTGTGTGGAGTTTAATAGAATTACTTCAACCTATAAAGACTCAGTGCTACATACAGTATGTGGCAGTTCAAAATAGTCTAACTTTTTTTAAGTGATTTATCACCATTTATTATAAAACTATCTTCTGCATTTTGCATTTTTTCTGTGAAATTCTGGTATTTTCCCATATTTAATTCACTGATCATGTAGGTGTTCATAAAAGCTCAGATTAAAGTTGAGGAATATCAATTCAGAAAGAGAAAAAACTCAAGAAAAAGTAACTTTTTCAGCAAAGATATCAATTGTAGAAGAAGTGTTTCCAAGGGAACTATGGAGCCTCTGAACGTCCAAATGGGTCACATCTGATGACCATGAAAAGATGACAAACTGCATTTTACACCAATTATTTATATGTATAGATAGGACTAGTGGATCAGAAGTTATTAAACCTTTTAGATCACTAAATGCCTTTGGTTGTGCAGTGGCTGTTTGGCTCTGTATGGGTTAATAGTAGAGCTTACCGTCCGCTGAGGGATGAACAGTAGGGTACAACGTGGATTCCTAAAGGACTGTCTTCTCCCAGGATTTCCACTGTTCTGGTCAGACTAAAACACAAAAATACACCAAAAAATTTTTCTTCATATACCGTATTCACTTTCAGAGCAAACAGACACCCTTTTGTTTTCTGAATGCTGCATAAACAGAGTAGAAAAAAACACAAAGCAGAAACAAAGTGTAAGTGAAAGAGAGAGAATAAAAGTAAAAGAAATGCACACAAACACAAACCCACACAGATGCCACAGTACAAACACACTTCTCCTGGGAGAAACTGTGGTAGTACAGTCATTTTAGATTAAAACATCGCTTTCCGCAGATGCATTCATTGCTCTAAAAGTGCGTTTTTGTCGAGGACTTAATCCGTGTCTGCGAACCAGGCCCTAAGGGAGGGGAGCATCAACTTTCTATTCAATGTCGACAACAGTACAGAATACAGTGTGTGTTTGTCAAAACTTTCCTCATCTCTGTGGGTTTCTTCTAGTCTTTCAATCTGTGGATGTCTGTTGTCTAGTTGGGATTATTGGAGTGTGAGTCTGCTTTAAATTCTGTCAGTGTTTAACTGTGTGTCTGAGACTTTGTTTGTTTGATTAGTTTATCTATCAGAGCACAGCCATTAATCCTCTCCTGACCTTCTCGCCGCTCCCGATGCATGCATGTGTTTTTACAAAGTTAGTTTGTCGGCGCTCTTCGGTTACACCCTCTCCGTTGATCCATCTCTCCCTAAACTCCTGTGAAGTGATGACAGTAAAGATGCCGACAAACTCCAGAGAGACAGAGCTCGGAGATGCAACGTACAAACAAGCCCTGTCTCCACTTTCCTCCTCTGAAACCACACACAAACAAACAAAGCTGATGCCACCTCATCACTACTCAGCAAATCTGAGTTATTCCACAAAATGTCAGCCAACAGGGGAGGTAAGTGAGAGGGAACAGACAGAGAAAAAGGCAGAAAAAGGAGGTGATAGGGGGGTAAAAACACACTGATTTTGTCACTTCTGTACTACACGCCTATTCTTAGAAGGTTACACTACTGATGCACAGGGCAAAAAACAGACAAGATGCAAAAATGGAGCAGAGTGTGGGCGGTAGCTCCAGGAACATTTGGAAAAAACATGTATGCTAACTAAAAAACAGTAAATATACAGTAAATAAAACAGTGGAAAATGGAAGATCTGGAGTTGGTACACAAGCGCCTTCAGTGGCACCTCACTGTTCATACTGTGCTAAGTGCTAATGCTAATGCTAGGTACTGTGTGTCCATTGCGGGTAATGTTCTCACCTGGATTTACCAAAAGAATAGGTAAGTTCCTTCCATTGGATAATTACTGCAGTGGTTGAAATGTTTATTATACTAACTGTAGTGAGAAATTCCTCATTTCTTAAACTACCATCAGTTTGTAAAGAAAATAAAGATTGGACTGTCAATGGGAAAAGGTCGTGTGGTCTGATGAGTCCAGACTGACCCTGTTCCAGAGGTGGATCAAGTGATTTCCCATCATGCCTAGTGCCTACAGTACAAGCCTGTGTGGATCAGTGTTCTGATATGGGATTGGTTCAGTTGATCAGGTCTTTGTTCACATCATTATGTGTCCATAAAATTGAGTTCAGCTGAACCTGAATCTACTGAATGACCAGGTCTGAACTAGAGCCCGACCGATTAATTGGCCACCGGTATAATCGGCCATTTGTAGCGTATTACCAATTAATCAACATCAGTTAATATGTAGCCGATATATTAACTTTTTTGCTGCGCAGAGATTGTGTTGCTGTGCTCTGCCCTGCACTCTCTCTGAGTGCCTGGCCCCTCCCCCTCACACTCAAACAGGGCTGTTGTAAAGTTCATTTACCTTTTCCCTACCTCCTGAAACTTCGGAACTTTCATTTGAGGGGGCAGGATGTTTGTGTGACATTGTCTTTTCAATAGCGAGTAAGTATGACTAATTGACGTCATTGTCTCCCCCCTGCCCCCAAACGCTAAAAACACACAGGAGACGGGTGACACAGCCAGCATTTACTTTTGAGCTGTTTGCAAATACCCAGTGGCTGCAGATGGAACTTTTCAATAGCGAGTATGACTAATTGATAATATGTTTATGTGAATGAGCCTTTTAAAACCACATAATGTATTAGTTTAAAAACACCTTGCATCAGCCTATGCATTATCACTTTCAGCTGAATGCAGCCACTTGTTTTTATTTTAAAATGATCAACTATAGTATTAAATTCTATGCTAATTATTTTAATTTAGTAGAGTTCTGCTTCTTAGTCTTGAATCATATTTTGGGTATTATAAGAATTATAGGAATAAGAATTTTGTGTTCATGTACGTATATATCCTGTGTATATCAATGCTCTTATTTAATATATCAGCCGGTATATCGTTAATCGGCCATTATATCGGATACCGGCCGATATATCGGATATCAGGGTTTTTTTTCCCCCAATATCGGTATCGGCGTCAGCCCCAAAAAATCCCATATCGGTCGGGCTCTAATCTGAACATCAGTGGAGTTTTTCTTTGGCTGATGACACCTTCATTTTTCATGATAACAACACCAGGATTCATCAGCATCAGATTGTGTTAAAGAGCGGTTCAGGAGAAGGAGATACCATTTAACACATGGATTGAAATGTGATGGAGAGCAATTTACAGAATGGTCCGACTCTCCATCATCAATACAAGATCTTGGAAAAAAATGAATCCAACTCTAGATGGAAATAAATGTTAAGACACTGTTTATGTAAAAAACTATTCTTAATATTTTCAGGATTGAAAAAACATCCTTATTTTTATCTTGAACATATTGCTGTACTGTATAGAGTTCAACTTCAAAACCTGCAAAATTTCATCATTCAACAATTTTTTTTTCTTTTCTATAATAAATAAAATAAAATTGAATATGTGTCGTAGACTGTCTGACCAAAAACAACAGTCACATTTCATTGGACCACGTTAAACTTTGATAATTTTCTTATGCAATGTCTCAATAGATGTGGCAACATTCATTTCCACGCACATTTGCATTCATTTTTGTTTAAGAGCTTATATTAATAATGGGTTGAAAAACTGTGTAAAGTCTTCTGCATCACATCCCATAGATTCCACAACTGTTTTTCTTTTTTAGGTTTTCCATGTTGTTTTTAAGCTACTTTTTTCAGTTTGATCTACATTCTTTGATTGTACATAATAAGCTAATCTGAAAATAAAATAAAAATAATAATAATAATAATAATCATCTGAAAATAAGAAAAAGGGAAAAAAAACTACCGTTATTTTCATGTTGAACATATTGTTGTACTGTAGAGTTCAACTTGAGAACCTGCAAAATTTTGTCATTCAACTACACTAAAAAAAAAAAATAATAATAATAATAATAATAATAAATAAAACCTTTCAGTATGCGTCACATTTGATTGGACCACATTAAGCTTTGATAATGTGCTCATGCATTGTCTCAATAGATGTGATATTTATCTACGCCCATATATGTATTCATTTTTGCATTAATAATGGGTTGAACCACTGTATAAAGTCTCCTTCACATCCCAAAGCTTCTCAATGTAGTTCAGGTCTGGACTCAATCCATGTGTGAAAACCATGCCTCATGCTTTCTGAGTAAAATCCTCCCTGTACGGTGAATTTAATGCCAGCAGTGCAATATTAGCATTTGATAGAATAAATAATAGTCAAATAAGAGGAAGGGGGCTCAGAGGAAAATGAGGAGTGACAAAATAAAACAGAGGAGAGGGGAGGAACGGGGGGGGGCGGATGCAGGATACAGTGAAATTAAAGCAGGAAGCAGTGAATTAATTAGACAAGGCTAATGAATTGAATTAAAATGAAAGGGAAAAATAAGTCCAATCCCTCCCTCCATCCCATCTCTGATCTCCAACGCTCCCAGCAGAGCAGCACACAGAAGCACTTGAGATCCATTTGTGTTCTTTTTTTTTTTTTTTTTTTTGCAGAGATGTTTGACAGGCTGCATCAATGCACGAGGAAAAAAAAAATGAAAAAGAAAAATGAAGTAGGATGGGGAGGGAGAGTGAGATGAAGAGAGCAGGTGTTCTCTTTATCCACCTGCCACTTCACTCATCCTCACTATGAAAGACAGAAACACAGACGAGAAATAACCAAAAAAAACAAAAACGAGGATGTATTACCAAACCACTCTCTTCCTCTGCGTTTCACTCTCTCATCTGTCTTATTTATCACGACTCTGCGTCTGCCTCCGAGCATAAACCAGAGGGAGGAACGGGAATACGAACCAGGAAAAACGGCCAAAGGTTAATAAATGCACAGACACACAAAAGGACGGACAACAACAATTAAAGGACACAGCGGTACTAGAGGTCTACGAGGAGGTTGGTGATTCTGAGAGGAAAAATATCAAGGGTAGGTCCAGAAAGAAACGAAAAGGGATGAACAAATAATACAGACCGGATAGTGTTGGTCAAAAAAACGACACAATAAACGGCTTTATATTCACATTACATTCAGCTGGAGACCCAAAAGATAAACATTAAGTCGCCCCTGGAAACAACAAATATGGATTCTATCTCCTATGACTTTTTGAATTCTTTTATGTCTTTTGTCTCTTTTACTTCTGTCATTTTTGTCGTTTTCATCTTATTTTCTCTTCAGATTTTTGTCATTTTTGTCTTTGACATCTTTTTTTGTTTGTTTTTTTTCATCTTGTAAAAATAAAAAGATGTTTTATCTTTTGTCTATCCTCATTTTCATCCTGTTGTTCTTTAATGTTCTTTTTATGTTCTATCTTTCAGGTAAGTTACATGGGGTTTGTTTTGTTTTCGTCTTGTTGAATCTTTTACACTGTTTTCATTTAGTTTTGTCTTTTTTGGTCATTTTTAACTTTTATATCATTTTCACGCTGTTTGTGTTTTTTTGTCATCGTTATTTTGTTGCGTCTTTTGTCTTTTGTCATTTTTATGTTGTTTCTTTTACATTGCTTTTGTCTTTTATATTGTTTTCATCCTATTGGGTCATTTTTGTTTTCATCTTCTATCACTTAGATAACTTAGTCTCTGACATTTTTGTCTAGTTGCAACATTTTTTTTTACACCATTTGTTACATTGTTACATCATTTTGCCTTCTTTTACATCGTATTCACCCTGTTGCATTTCTTTGTTTTCTTCTAACTTTTACATAACTGTCATCTTTTCTGACTTTTTTCTATCTTATATCGTCCATCTATTTACTTCATAAATGACTTAAGTGTCTCCTCTACATTTCACATGGCTTTGTTGAAGTCGGCATTTACAAATTCTTCTTCTATATTAAGTAGGAGAATAAATCCACTTATAAAATTCATTCTATTGTTTTTTATTGACAGTTCACGACTCTATGAAAACCCATTTTGACTCTTGACCCTAAGTTTTGAGAAACACACATCCATTGAACTCATTGAACCCATTCACCTTTTTACCTCCTCGTTTCCTTGAACCTACTGAACAGAACACCTTATTTCACCGAGACACATAACGGTGCTATTCCAATAAACCAATTTACAGTAAATCTGTTTCCCTGTATAAAAAGGGCATTTGGATTCAGAGGTAATGAGTTCTGTGGTGAGCACGCTGTGGCTAAAATTATGAAGAGCTATTACTGTATTTATAGGTGTCGCTTCAGACGCAAACAGAGAGGAAGTGTATGTAGACTCACACATATACACAAAGTCATATATATTCACACAGTCATTTAACGTATGCTTTACTCGTCCAATATTTATAGCTTGCTTTCGAACTCATTCTGGACTTTTTTTGCAATTTCAAGGATCGTTTCCCTGCCGACCACAAAAAACCATTACATCATTTTTACATTACTCACAGCTGAGATGATCTCCGTGTGGGTATGTATAAAAATTTTTTATATTATTAAATTTGCTGTGATTCTTTTCAGACCATTTGTGTCGCACGAAGATCATAAAAGCTATGAAAGTTGAATAATCCATTCTAGAAAATGCATTAAGGCGTTTGTGTACGTTTTTCTGTATTTAATCAAGAGCGCTGTAGAATGTGGATGTCCCCTGGTTAATAGATTGGGGTTACTGGTGTTTTTTACAGCATATTTCACCAATATTGTAAAAACAGGAACATGTTTTAGCTTCAGAAATGCTAATCACCTCAACACAATAGTCTGGTTTCAACAGTACTTATGAATATACGGACAAAAGAACCTATATAATATCTAAAATAATAAGTTTTTAGTGGATAAAATATGTGAGCATGCTCTGAATGATCAAACTGACTGCATTCAACTAATTTTATCTCATTTACTTCTATTCAGATACTTTTTTTATTCAGATACATGTGTTTTAGATTTAGTACTGTGGGTCACAATGGCCTAATGTATTAATTTGATTAAGATTTAATTCAATGTAGAGATGGTGATGAAGTAAAGTTTAGTTCTTGCCTGGACAGCAGGCTGTAAGGAAGTCAATGATGAATTAAGGCCAAAACAGACGAGCTCGGTCATTATTCTGTCTCCATGTGTCCTGTTTACAGTTTTATATGATGATACTAATGGGTTTTACTATACAACTGATTGGTTGAGGTCAGCGTCATCAAACAAATAATCACACAGGGATCAAACTGGATCTACGCCCTGAACCGCGCCTTTTTCTTAACAAAAAACACGTGTTTAGGTTTAATCTCATTTAGATTTCACCTTTTAATATGAGTTAAAGTTAGAGCTCCATGATTCATTCAGGTGCTGTTATTATTATTCACCTGTTCACCTATGCAGCTTCAATCACCATCACCAGACCTTTGACTCAATATGACTCAAGAAAAAAGTCCTATATTAGTGTAAAAGGGATCTTAAGCTAAGCTAGTGCTAAGTAATAATTTCTAAAAAGGCTAAAAGAACAACACAAGCAAACATCTTCTCATGAGTAATGCTCTGATGTAAAAATAATCACTGGCTGGAGAGCATGTGTTTTTGTGTCCAGTGTTAAATGTACAACTCAGAGACACCATGATTATAAAAAAAACACACACACACACAAACACACACACACTGATAAAGCCCAGATATGATGGAGCTTCCTCTTAATTAAACAGCCTTCATTAGTGCATGTGCTATGAGCCTGTCTGCCTACAAGAAAGCAAGCGTGTCTGGCTGTTTATTTATACACCAATAAGGGTGTGTGTGTGTGTGTGTGTGTGTGTGTGTGTGTGTGTGTGTGTGTGTGTGTGTGTGTGTGTGTGTGAGTGTGTG
>JAPQRQ010036811.1:0-10580 GCA_037367365.1 Apogon talboti | reverse complement strand
GACCATCTCACAGGACCTGTCCTGGACTCATCATATTAACACCACTGTGAAGAAGGCCAGACAGCATCTGTACCTCAGACGATTGAGAGGCTTTACGCTCCCTCTCAAGGTGCTCAGGAACTTTTACACCTGTGCCATTGAGAGCATCTTGTGTGGGAGCATCTCCACCTGGATGGGAAAACTGCACCATGGACCTCTTGGCCCTTAAAAGGGTAGTCCGATCAGCTGAAAGGTCAATCAGAACCACCATTCCCAACCTACAGGACATTTATAGAAATATTGTAGGTTAATGGCTAAGAGGATCCTCAATCAGCCCAGCAAACCTGGACACTCTCTCTTCTGGCCACTACCATCAGGCCGGTGGTTCCGCTGCCTGAGGACTAGGACTGAGAGGCTGAAGAAGAGTTTCTTTCTTCAGGCCATCCGCTTGCTCAATTCTGAGCATTAAAAGAACTACTTTGCACCTCCAAGCTCTTTTGCACAAAGATATCATATTCAAAAAGAGCAGGCACCTCCATATTCTTATATTTTTATATTCTAACTTTTATATTTATAGCGTACAGTGCACAGCTATATTTATATTTTATTTATTCTGCATGCTCTTATATCTGCAGTGTTTTACTTTTGGATGCAGGTACAAAACTCATTTCACTGTACTTTGTACTATGTATAATTGTGCATGTGACAAATAAAATTGAAGTTGAAGTTGGTTTTCTTCTATTTTGGTGTTTGTTTAAGCATCGTCTGTAAGTATTACATGGTGAAATAATTACCCACCTTGTATATTGTTTGTCTAGTTGCACATTTAAGAATGAAAACATTTTTGGTGCATTATAAAATATGTAAAACCGTATGCTAATTTTCATGCTAATTGCAATGCTAATGGCCACATCTCATTGTTATACATATGCAAATGTGCTAGTTATAGCCTGTGATTGTTATTTTAGCACAAGTATTGATATGTATATTTTCTTATCTTTGTGCTGTTACAGTTTCACAAAATGATGATTCAGTAAACTCCATTGAACGTCTTCCGGAGTCTGTGAAGTTTTTGGATCCATATTTAGCTGCTTGGATAGCTAGATCAGCATCTAGTGAGGCCAATTACAGTAGTAGTATGAAGTAATATGTTTATTAAGATATGCCGATGGTTCTTTAAGAGCCCCTTCTCACTCCCATGTTGACCTTTCTGCCACTCGTCATGAGTCCTTTGCATCTGTCTGTAGGCATCAGCAATGTTTCTAAGGTGATGCAGCACTGATTTTCAATGGCAAAGGTGTCCAATAGAAGTCCATCTGAAATTGATGACATGGAGTAGAAGAAACCAGATGTTTTCTGCCTGTCTTTCTTAGTTTAGCTCTTCCCCTGACTCCTTTTCTAGTCCTAATCCTAACCAAAATAGTTTTTAAGCTTAACCAGAAACATATTGCAACCATTGCTAAAACATGTTTTGAACTAATCCATGCATTAAAATATGATTCTCTAAGAGGACCCTATGTATCAAAATGTCTTGAGTTAGGAGGGTTAATTTACAGTAACTACATTCATTCATTCATGTTCTGAACCAGCTTTATCCTCACTAGGGTGGCAGAGGGTACTGGAGCCTATCCCAGCTACCTATGGGCAAAGGCGGGGTACACCTTGGACAAGTCGCCAGCTCTCACAGTAGGGATGGGAATCGAGAACCGGTTCTCAAAAAGAACCGGTTCCTGGAAGCTCGATTCCTTGGAATCGTTTGCCTGCCTGCTTAAAGACAGTGCTTATCGGTTCTGCCTTCGTTGCACGTACGTGATGACGTCACACGCACGCTGCATTGTTTTGGTTCAGAATGTAGCCAACATGGCGTCACAACAGAAATGCTTCAAAGTCTGTATTTCATGGGTATAGATGACACCAGGACCACAAAGCTTCCATTTCTTCAAATGAGGGAAATACCTCCTACATAATAAAACATTTGTCCACAGCATGCAATACATTTGCAGGAATGTCACGTGTTTGATATGCTACTTAGCAACACTTGTGAATCTAGCAGCAGAGTAAACACCAGAGCATCATCCGGGCCCGGTTCCAGGGGGGGCAAATGTCCTGCCCCGTCAAATAAGAGTTTATAAAGGTAGGGAAGACGAAAATGAGGTGCACAACAGTGGGAGATATAGAGGAATTAGTAAAGCATCTTAAGTTTCACTTTCACTTTGTACGGTCCTATGGTGCTCCCCCTCCCCCCGCCCCAAGTCGTCGCCGGTTCCGTCACCTGCATGTGCTCCCTTAACATTCCTGATCGCCACCACCGGCCCGGCGTCATCTGTTATTATTATTTGTGCATACTGTATATGTTATATTTTCTGTGCAGAGATGAAAATATAAAAGACAGTTAATGTAAACAAACCTGTTTGTATTCTTTTATTCCCTCACCCAATGAGAATCGATAAGTGAATCGATAAGGAATCAGATTGATAAGCAAAATTGATAATGGAATCGGAATCGTAAAATTCGTATCAACTCCCATCCCTATCTCACAGTAACTTATTATTAACAAATCTCAGATGAAGACAACAGTTATAATTGCTGTGGATGGTGGCAAATGAAAATCAGTAACCAATGAGATCTGAGGTTTAACAGTTAATATAATGTTGGCTCAGTATTTGCAAAGCAACAGGGCCTTGTTTTCTAATGTATTATAACAGCTTGTTAATATTCATAAAGTGTTTACAACCAGTTAATAAGCTGAGAGCATATATAATTAATATTATCCAGTCTTAAAAATAGATAATTCATTATATAGCCCATTACTAGAGCACAGCACAAAATTCCGTCCCTAAGCTGTAAAATTGATCTTTGTTTTTATTTTGTGCTGTGTTTTTGTCTGTATCTGCAATTTAAAAAGGGGATTACCATTAATAAAACAGGCACCTTGTCACTGATCCAACAATGGTAACAAATCTGACAGTGCATGTAATAAATAGTTAACAAACACACAACACTTTGAAGCACTTCAATTGTCTCATCCTTTTGGTTGGTGTTGTGCTCATCCTTCCTTCTATGGTCCTTTGAAATGTCCTCCTAGAGGCAACACACCTGCTTGGACCCCAACTTAAGAATACACATAAACACAAGCTGCACAAAAAAAAAAAAAAAAAATTGCAATTATGTGTTTCACCCTACGTGTGCATGTGAGTACGCACGTAATTTCAGTTCAAGGCTGCCATCACAGCAGGCACCAATCTGTATGAGCAGTCAAGCAGCAAATCCATCAACTGTTCCTCAGGCAACACACACACACACACACAAACACACACACACACACACACACACACACACACACACACACACACACACACACACACACACACAGAGTCATTGACAGATACTGTATGAATGCAGTCTCTGCCCTGTTTTTCTTCTTCTAGCATTACCCATCTCGTCTCTTGCTCTCTTTCAATTTCAATTATAGTTTCACCTCAGTTTGCTCTATTAGCGTTGCAGTTGAGACAATACTGGCCAAGCATGGAATTAAAATCTATGAATACATATTTGTTTGTCTATTTTCAGTCTTGTCGTTGCAGACTCTCCACAATGCAATCACTGCCACTAGTTGTATGCTTTGAGGCACATTAAAGTATCTCCAGAAACTGTTGTTATGTAGTAAACTAGGTGCTTCTTTCACCACACAATGCAAGGTAAAAAAAAAAAATAATAATAATAATAATAAAAAAATAATAATCTCGGTTTCCACTTGCTGACACTGAATGGTAAACCAACTGGTACAAAGGCACAGAACTGCAGAACTATCCAAGAAGGTGACACATTTGTTCTCCTACAAAATCTGTAGAGTATCTAGAAGATTAAACACTGGATGTTTGAAGAACTATATTTTTAGGTCTTTTATATCAGTATACTCGTAACCACATGTTAAATATACATACAGTGTATATTATACATACAACATACCCTGCTTCACAAAATCTTGTATTGATGATGTAGAGTAAAACTGTAAAATCTTTTCTATCTTATCCCAAAGATTCTCAGTGGCGTTCAGGTCTGGACTCTGTGGTGGGCAATCCATGTGTGATAATGGTATCTCATGCTCCTGAACCACTCATTCATAATCAGATCCTGATGAATCCTGTCACGGTCATCTTGGAATATATCTGTCATCAAGGGAAAAAAATCCACTGATGTTCAAATCTGGTCATTCAGAATATTTAGGTAGTCAGCTGATGTTGTTTTATGGACGCGTAATGTTACTGAACCTAGACCTGCCCAAAACATGCAACCCCAGACCATCTGCCTCTCTGCTCACCATGATGCTCCCACTCTGGAACAATCTGGACTCATCAGACCACATGACCTTTATCCATTGAAACACAGTCCAGTCTTTACGCTCTCTATCAAATTGATGGATGTTTAAGAAACGAGAAGCTACTGCATCAGTCATTCATCTTCTGAACCCGCTTTATCCTCACTAGGGTCGTGGGGGTCACTGGAGCCTATCCCAGGTTACTTAAGGGTTAGGGTTAAAGAACTTGTTGCAGCTGAAACATATTAATCACATCCAATGGTCAGATCTGAACTACGGGCTGAGTTAAATCCAGGTGGATTTCAGTCCATTCAATTAAACTCACATTCACTTCAATTAATTGGACTTCATTGGCATTAACATAATGGTTAAGACTACTAATTTCAATAATCATAATGTCATAGTTCCATAATGACCTAAGAAATAATAATAGTATAAATGACAACAATAGCGATAAATTCATCAAGTAAAATAAGTAATTAGATAAAATAAGTACAGAAAGAAAACCTTGTATTTGTCTGCATGGGCTTCATATGTATAGATTTTCAGTGAGTTTGTGTCCCTTAGTTTGCTCCTGGTGCATGAAGAATGTGTCTCAGTCTGAGGGATAGGACGTTACTTCTGTTAAAAAAGTTTAACATAATTTCTGTTGATCTGAAGGGAACAGCCTGTACATGAATTACTAAAACACTGTCAGACAGATGGTAATAACAGACACACACACACACACCCTCACACACACTCTGTCAGGTCTGCTTTTTATGTCCCTTATTGGCTTTAAAGATTCCTTTGATGTGTAACTAAAAACAACAGAGAGTCCTGTGAGTCAGCAGCAGCTCTCTGAGACTAATATTTTTGATTTCAATCCAAAAAGAAATAATGCCCAGAATGTGGCACAGCTACATAGTGTGGGCTTTTAATCATCTTTTAGACTAAACTTTTCAACAAACAGGGTGGAAATGTTAATAGGTTTGTGTCAACATGCCATGTTCTATACCTGACTTTATTTTGAGGTGAATAAGGGTTGAGGTTTTAAGAACCTCTCAACAGACAACAACAAGAACATAATGTTTAGTTGGTCAGTTCCTTTTTCTGTGTATCATTTTATACAATAGTTTTTGAACTTCAGGGAAACTGCTTTGACTCTACTTTAGAAATATTCTATACTACACTCTGTACCAGCTCACACCTTCACCTTTCATTTTAGTATGAATCTGGGGATGGTCCTCACTAAAGCAGAGGATACAAATACATACAGTATGTAGCTATTTATTGTCAAAGCATTGTTATGTAAGCTAACTACTTATACCTGCATCTTCTTATCCTATCACACCAGTAGCTGCGGGAGCACGTCTATTTACAGTAGTATTGTAACATTTCCGAGGGTGAGCTTGAAAAACTGCTATGTTTTTATGCAACCTGGGTTTGGAATGAGCTATAAAACATCACTATACTAGAAACAGTCACACTTCCGTCTTTGGATACCGATAAAGACATTTTTATGATCTGTCATGAAAAAACCATGTTGCATTTTTACAGAACAAATACTGAGAGCTACGAGTTATGGACATTGTTGGTCTGGTTTGGTGTTTTTACTGATTCTCAGTTACTTGTATTTTGTTTGGATTATACTGTCTTGCTGAAATCTTGACCAGGTATCCATTTTGTAGAGATGTGACTCTACTGCTCTAATTCATGGCTCAACAGAAAGGCTTGGAAAAAGTCTCTGCTTTTCAACAGCAGAGTGGATTGATGTCAGGTCATCTATATTTATATTTAGAAGAGACAGCTGAAGAAGGAAGGTGTGTTTTCTCAAATGTTGGTGTTGATTCAGTTCCTGCAGCTTTAATGAGGCACTGAACTTTGATATGATATGGGGGTTTTTACCATTTCAAGAGACAATCCCAGACATTTTAACAGGTAAGAAGACCTGGGCACCTGTATCTACAGCTTTAATAAATATATGGGATCCTCCTCCACTCGGCCACTGACTATCTAGACACAGTCCAAGTACATCTCATTGTGCTTCAGAAATAATCGCATTTGTTGGTGGATTCTTTCTTTCACAGCACCTTACTGTTTAATGAGTGCCTACTTTTGAATTCTGTGAGACAAATCAGTCCCCCTGGTGGGCTAGCCCACATAGTCTATGAGACATTTGGCAAGAAATCAAGGTGAGAACAAACATCAGCTGGGTATCTTTATACAACTATGCACATCTCATTTGCCATGGTGGATACTTTTTTTTTTGCCATCGTTGAGTTTTTCTGCCATTTGTAGCACAGAGACTGAAGAAACACAGCAAAAATGATGATTTCAGTCTTCTTGCATGCATTTTTTTTAATTCACTGTGTTATTACTGGTTGTTTGCACCATGAAATGTGTCTTTTATTTCATGGGAGAAAGTCTCCAAAGTGTTGAAGGATATATACGAAATTGTGCAAGACACATTTAATAAATTTTATACCCACCTTTTAATGGTGTCTCACATTATTCCTTTATTGGCCAGAGGATAAAAGTGATATTTCCTGTACTCTGATATGGTTGTGTTTTGTTCAAATAGGGCCATGTGAAATTAACAGAGAACATGAGGGTCTTTTCCTCACAGTGTAGATTTTCACTTGAGTGCTCTCTAGTCTGCTTTATTTTGGCAACATAAACAGTATGTGTTGGAGGAAGAAATGAGATGAAAGGAGATGAGTATGCATGTGAAAGCGTTGCATCTGGCTCGCTTTCCTCTTGTTTACATCAGGAACCAGCCATCAGCCGTCGAAAATAATTTAATGCTGGAGTCTGAGCCAAATTAAAATGCAACGCCAGCTGGTGCAGAATGACACATGAGCATCTTGCAGGACAGTTTGGATGTACAATTCTATGATGTTCTGCTGAAATTAAGAGACAAACTTCATTTGGTAAATACAATCACCTTTTACCAATGTGCTGGCTGACTCATTTGAGGACCAACAAATGTTGTCCTTGGAGTCAGATGGAACGGGTAAAATCCTTGTCAGTTATATGTGACTGTGACTATACCTTTCAGTTTTATGAAGCAAAACGCACAAAACTCACTTCTTAAAACTTCTTGCCAATTTCTTATTTACAGGTATAGTTTCTTGTCTGCAAATGTTTATTCACAACAGAGCCATCACTCACTGCTTTTTACGTGTATGTATGCCTGTGTCGATGTTGCACAAGTAACACAGACAAGACTTACAAAATAGCCAGATCTTCAGGCTCCAGCAGATGCTTTGGTGTCAGTCTGTTTATTTGCGTGATAAAATCACAAGCACAACAGGGGAAATGAAAGCCTTACAGCCTAGACAACAGTGATCTGTTGGTTTGATATGTCCAGTGGGCTTCCTAAGATCCATATAATACCCACACACTTAAACACTAAAGCTGTTGAACCTATACTTTAGTAAACTGTGATGTATGCAGCCAGTGCCTCACTGATGAGGTCAGTCAACTGGCGGCAATAATGTCTTCTTACATTACAGCTGAGAGAGACTTAAATTAAGACTTCTGTGCATGGGGGTCTTCAGTCAACAGTAAAACTAAGACCTGAACCTTCACTGCTTTGTGTTCTTCGTGCTCATTTGGTTTTTGTCATTACTTTGGTTTGAAACATGATCTGCTGCTTGTTTAATGAGAGTCCTGAACAGAGGACGGAGGTCTCATAGTACTACAATCTGTTGAACACCGTGGACATGGAGGGTGTCAACTAAGGAGCAACAACGGCAGCTTAGAGGTTAGGCCAGAGGAGAATTATCTTTAGTGTCAGAGCACTGATGCCTGCTAGATGTTATTTGTTTCCCTGCTGGAGCACCCAGTAGTGTCCAAGTTTCAGCCGTCTCTCTGATGGTTTGGGGCAATTCTAAGATAGGTTTTCATTTTCATATTCCATCCACTTTGTGCAATGCACCAGTTGTACTCACACAAAATGAGCCCCAGAGCATGATGATACCCATATACACTCTCCACAGTGGTGAATGTCTTCCCTTTACTTCATTTCTCTACAACTTTTATTTTTCTTCCTGTGGTAAGGTGCAAACTTTTTTGAGTTTGAAGGTGTCAATTTTGGAGTTGTTTTTCTTAGACAGCAAGTTTTCATTGGTGATAGGAAACTTGCTTGACTATGAACAGTGACACTGGTGTTCTAGCAACTTCCAACTCATGGTAGGCCTCAGTCTTAATGGTTCTTGGATTGTTCTTGACCATCTTAAACTATTTCCCCTTAGCTAAACATGACAGTTTGGGTTTTATTCCAGACTTTCAGACTATCAGAGACTTCACCTCACAACACTTACATATATTTATGTGATTTGAACAGATTGTTGAGAGATGGCTACAGGAGACAATCCAGACAATCCTCTTTCTCACTTCTGTGTTGTTGTTGTTTTTTTTTTTTTTGGAGTTTCCTATTTTATACTGTGTGTGGTCATTCCAATGTGTGCTGAGGCAAAATTTCTTGCAAATTTTATATATTTTTTTGGGATACGAGCATGCAGAGATGGCATTTGACCACTGTAGCAGCAATGTCTAATGTAAATAATTTTGCTAGCTCAAGAAGGTTTTGTTGCTCTTGAAAATAAGACAAATTACCCCATTATTACACCCCCCCCCACAGTGTGCCCCTTTAACATTCTTGATTGCCACCTCATATATGACTATCTGGAACTGGGCCCGGTGTTATTATTATTTGTGCATATTGTATGTATTATATTTTCTGTGCAGAGGTGAAAATGTAAAAGACAGTTAATGCAAACAAACCCGTTTGTACTGTTTTATTCCCTCATCCATGAGAATTGATAAGGAATCGGCTAGATAAGCAAAATCGATAATAAAATTGGAATCATTAAATTCTTATCAATTCCCATCCCTAACTATACTCTTTTCACTGTCGACATAAGACGTAAGATATCAGGGGCATTTTCCTCTCTTTGCGTGTTCAGTGAAAATGTTGTCTCCAGTCTGTTTGTATTGATAGCATTCCGAAGGCTGTTGTCTCCCTTATGAATCTTTGACCTTCACTGACCTTGGTGTTTCTTAAGAGAGAAGCTGTTCAAGATTAAGTCTGATTTCATATTTCAATTGCTGAACACAGACAACACATATAGAAAGCATTAAAAAAACAAAAAACAAATTTGGTTTAACTTTGGACTTTGTCACCAATAATTAACCAGCTGGAACTTAAGGATGACAATCATCTGACAGTAGACAGTTGCATCCTTTTTACTTTGCCCTATCACTTCTGCAGGAAAACTGAATTGATCGGCCTCTGAAGACAATGGAGCGCATGGCTCTGAGCCAGACAGACCATGGTTCAGATAAACCGCAGTCAGTAGAGACAAAGGGTAACAGAGTGTGATGCAAATGGATCACGGTGAAGAAGCAGCAACTGTAGCCAGGCTCCTATACTGTACTGTGAGGTGACTGAAAATATGCAGTATTACAGAGCTGTGTAGTGAAGATGTGGAGGCCATCTGGGCTCAGTTCATCTGTCATCTTATCATCTGCCTTCAGCTCACTGGTTCTGCCCTCAACTTGGCAGGGCTTCCCACTGCACAGCTGGCTTTACAATCTCTCTCTGTCTCTCTCTCAATCAGTCACACTGTCAAGTGTGTGTACGCTCACTTGCATGCACACTTGCAGGTGTGCTTGTTTATCTGACTTTGAGACTGTTTTTTTTTCTTTGTGTGTGAGAGCAGTGATGGAGAAGGAAATTTTGACCAAACATGTACAGTGACAAATGTGCTGTAACTTCTTAATGATATCTGAGAATCTGTGATATCTGAATAACTGAGAGGATTTGGTGTAACATTACATTCCTGGAGTCACTCTATAGCAGTCTTTAAAATATAAAAAAAGACACCTGACGTATTAAGAAGATATCAGTGCTGTCACTACCTGATCTACACTGGAAACCTGTTTTGTTCTACATATGTGCTAAAAAGGTACACATTTTCTGGGACATAAATAAAAATGTTATCTTTGATTTTCCCAGTTATAAAGATTAAAGCTAAGAAATGCACATCTTGTATGTTTCAGAAATAAATGTCTAATATATAGTGCTTATGAAACAGTAGATTGCATTTTTTTCTTGAAAACTTAGTACAGAAGTTACCATTAGCTACTGTGTAATTTTTTTGTGGTTAGCTGGCTAGCTAATGTTAGCTGACTTTCTTTGTCTATGTTAACATATTCTCTTTAACCCTACGTTAGTCACCTGGGGTGTTTTGACACCCCAACTTTTTTAAATTGCTCATAAATTATAGTAGTTCAA
>JAPQRQ010036810.1:0-10581 GCA_037367365.1 Apogon talboti | reverse complement strand
CAACAACAAACAACACTTAAAGGCTTGGAGCTGATTTTAATGTAAACCAGTGTGATATGAATCTGTTAGACCTGACTCTGCACATGTGAGGGATTCTAAATTCGTTCTATCACTCTAAACTAAATTGACAATTCATTAAAAAAAATTTTTTTAAAAACAAGTTACATCAGAAAGTATAAGTGAGTAAAAGCTACAGAATCCATATTTTTAAAAATTATTCATAAAAGTCAAAAGTTTTGTGCTTATTTTGTTCATTCTGAGTTTTATTCAACGAGACAAAAACTGCGATGTTCAATTATTCATAAAAGAAGAAAACAACGAAAAAAGATGTAAAAGGCAAAAACGACTAAAAAGAAAGATTTAAAAGTTGAAAACTGTGAAAAATGAAGATGTAACAGGTAAAAATTATGGAAAAGAACAATGTAAGAAGTAAAACTGATGAAAAATATAGACATAAAAGGCAAAAACGATGAATCAAAATAAATTCTAGACTAAATTGACACTTCATTTAAAAAAAATCAACAGATAAAAGCTAAAGATCCCAGATGTTTTAAATTTTAAATTATTCATAAAAGACAAAAACCTATTGCTCATTTTGTTAATTCTGAGTTCTATTCAATGAGACAAAAACAGGCATGGTTCAATAATCCCTAAAAATAAATGAAAAAAGATGAGAAAAAGATGAAAAAGGTAAAAAAAAAAAAAAACGGCGAATCTAAATTAACACTTCATTAAAAAATAAAAAAGTTACAATATAAAGTATAACTGAGTAAAAGCTGAAGAATCCAAATGGTTATTTATGGCCTTAAATTATTCATAAAAGACAAAAACAAGGAAAAAGAAAGATGTGAAAGGCTGAGATTTAGTGGTTATTTTGTTCATTCTGAGTTCTATTCAACAAGATGAAAACAGTGTTAAAGATGGATGTTTCTGTTTTCAATTATTCATTAAAGATGAAACACGATAAAACCAAAGAAAAGAAAGAGGTAAAAGGCAAAAAGGCAAAACAGAAGGATATAAAAGGGGAAAATGATAGAAAAGAAAAGCGTAAAAGGCAAAAACGACGAAAAAGAAAGATGTAACAGGCTGGAGTTTAGCGCTTATTTAGTTTACAAAATACAAAACAATGTCAAAGATGGTTATTTTTGTTTTTAAACTCTTTTTGGAAATCTAGAGGCAAAAGATTAAAAACAACTTTTTCTTGGTTCAGTGGGAAAAAATATATGCAAATTAGGGAAACATTTGTGTTTGGGCTGAGAATGAAAATAAACTGAATACTAAAAACAGTAAAAAAACATGTAGATTGTCTTAAATATAATCAATGATGATTATTATCATTTTTATCTCCCAGCCCTTAAATAAATATCAATAAGTAGCATCGAGATCATTAAACTGTAGTTGAATATCATAGAAACCACTGTGATTAACAGTATAAGTGTTTCTATGTGACTAGTATTTTAAACTGTTTATTTATACATGATACAGTGAACCTAATGAAATCACTGAATGTAGAAAAACACATAAATAAAATCTATTTTTACCTTTTAGAATTCATAAACAAAAACTGCACAGGAAATGAACCTGAAAGTAGGTCTGCACCATTAATCATATGTGCAATTATATAATCACCAAAGGCTGTGATGTATACGTACAGATTCAGGAGGATTGTGGGTAATCAGTAAACAGATATGTAAATATAAAAACACTGAGGGCAGAGACACTGTGGAAAACAAATGCAAGCCTATTATTTACAGGTTTTTACATGTTTTATGGAAGTTGAGTTGAAAAAAAAAACAGGCAACTGTAAATATTAATCACAATAAATGCAATGACCTAACTGGCACAAACAGAGATGACATATGACGCTTGTGTTGTTTTAAACAATGTGACTGGAGATGATTACAGGAAATAATTGCATTAATTAAAATGGAAATTATGTAATAATTACTTAAAGACAAATAATAAAGTATTAAACTGCCACTGTTAATCAATACTATGTGTGAAGTATGTGTCTTTTCAGGATCTCTTTGTTTTCCAAAATTTCAAGTTAAATTTCCAGAAATGTTAAGTTCTTGACCTTTGACCTGTCGGTGAAAACAATCAGAGAAACGATGATCAAATGAGTCTTATCGATATTTATTTTGGTGATCTGGGATCAGTTTGAGTCATTAAAGGTTAAAACTGTCTGATTCCAGTCCCTGAGCTGTGAATATTTTCTGTTTCTCTCCTCCTGTATCACACTGAACTAAAAATCTTGGACCAAATGAGGCGTTTAAGGACCTCATGTTTAACGTTTTCACCAAAATCTGGCAATGTAGATCTTAAACTCTGCTCGATTTTCTTCTTCTGTGCTTGTACTGTTATGTATTTCTGCTATGATGTGTAAATGCAGCTGCAGTGAAACAAAGGCTGATCTGACGTGATGAAGTATCACCATCATCATCACCATCATCATCAGTTGTCATAACAGGTAGTTGCAGTGATATCAGACTATTTTGCAGAGTGTCCAAAGTTAAATGTCGGGGCAATAATCGATATTTTTCTTGATCAGTTTGAGTTTCATTAAAGGTTAAAACTGCCTGATTCCAGTTCATGACCTGTGAATGTTTTCCATTTCCATCCTCCTGCATCACACTAAACTGAACATCTCGGACCAAATGAGGCGTTTGAGGACCTCATCCAAAACCTGGCGATGTGAAGCTAAAAACCCCTGTTTACTTCTGTGGTTGTCATGTCATGTTCTGTTTGCTGTGACGTGTAAATGCAGCTGCAGTGAAACAAAGAATGAACTGACATGGTAAAGTATCATCATCATCATCATCAGTAGTCATAATGGTTCGTTGCAGAGCTATCACAGACTGTGTTGCAGAGTTAAAAGTGAAATTGAGTGAAATGTCAGGGCGACATTTGGAGGGTGAAGGCTCTGCATGTGTTGCGTTTGTCACGTTGTGGACAGATTCTGTGGACGAAGTGAACTCTTTAGGTTCTGGTTCTGGTTCTGGACACCTGGGGGGGGTGGCCAGCTCCTGCTCTTTTCTAACAAGTGCTCACGTGTGTGCGTGCCCGTGAAGCAGCAGAGAGCTGTGTCACCTGCGTGAACGTGACGGTACTGGAGGCTGATGCTGATGCTGACGGCGACGCGGGCCCGGTGAGGGGCCAAAGTCATCAATCACGCGGATCGAAACCGCAGCGGTAAATCAATAGTGGCCTCCGGGAGCGATGACAGCGGAGCGTGAATCCGCTTCGATGAAAAAGGCTGCGGTCTGTGGGCCATCCATCAACAAGTCCGCGTAGTGTCCACAGTCCACACCGGAAAATATTAAAATAAATCAACACAAAGCAGGAGCCACGCGCACTGTGGCGCACTGGAGTCCACCTGATCCCGACCGGACCGGGACACCTGTGACTGTGGACGTGGATCAGACCGGATGAACTTGAGGGCAAAGGATGTTAGTTAGTTAAAGAGGAAACTACCGACACGCGCGGACGACGAACGTGGAAACAGTGACGCGGGGACGGGACGCCCATCTCCCGCATGTGCTGCTGCTGCTGATGGAAGTGATGAAGATGATGATGGGGATGGGGATGATGATGATGATGATGACAGCCGAGCCCCGAGTTGTCACGGGAGCACATCTGGAGGGGTTCACATCTGGCCGTGACACCCCCCCACCCCCTCCGTCTCTACACCTACTGATCCTGAGCGGTGCGGTCACATGCGCGCCCCCCCCTCCGTCCCTCCCTCCGTGCCCGCCTCCCCTGCCCCGGGCCCCCCGCTGATGGAGCCCGGTGCTCGGTGTGGAGCTCTACTCACCCCGGGTGCTGTCGCCGCCGGTCTCCTTCCGATCGCGTGTCCTACCGTGTGATTTAACGGGAGAGAGGGCGAGCCGTGGGCGCATCCAGCCCCCACCAGCGCCATCCAGCGCGGCACGGCACGCGGCTCTCGCGATACCGTGCCATCTTCCCAGCTCTCTCTCCGGTTCTGTGACGGTGTGTATGTGTGTGTTTGTGCCTGTACGTGTATGTGTGTGACGTAGCGTTTTATGAGGCGGGTTTGTTCAGCGCGATGCCGCCGCCTTCTGGACGCGGTGCGTAAAAGGACGAGGATGGAGATGACGTCATTCCGTACGACCCTGCGCGCGGACTTACCTGTCTAAAATAAGATCAATAAGATCAAGGAATGTGTGTTAAAATTTACACAACATGGATCCCTTCAACCTATAGTGTTGTAAATATTTATGTGTACACTCTGCAGAATCACTTCATCTATTCTATTTTTGACCTTATTCTCTTTTTTTGGACTCATCTTACAAATTACATTTATTTCAGTTCAACCCATTAGTGCCTAAATTTATTTACAATTAGGCTATATTTAAAAAAAGTTATCTCTGCATGTTGTAGTGACACAGATGATAAATTAATGCATAGCTACTAAATAAATGTATACTTTTAGTGCCTTTGAATTTATTGATGGTGTTTTATATGTATGTTATTAGTTTAGTGTTTATGTATGGTTTTATTATGTGTTTTATGTAAATCTCTATTGCTTGTAACTTCTGATGCAGCTGTCTTGGCCTGGACAGTAGCAAAAGAGATTTTTAATCTCAACGAGTTTTTTTCCTGACTAAATAAATGTTAATAAATGAATAAAATGAATTAAGTGGAGGTTGGTAATGTGAATATAGCACCTATAATAGCTATGCAAATTAGTGACATTAGGAATAACTGTCATAATAGTAATTAAACTAATTTTCCAATCTCTGGTATGTAGATTATTTTATTGATGATGCTATTCATCAGTTATTCCAGTCAACAAACCAAACAGGCAAAAAAATGATCCAAAAATCAGTAGAATGTCATGAAATGAATCACATCATTACAAAAACAGGATGCTGAAATTAAGATAAACCAGGTAACATGATCGCCGAATAGGATCTCATTAAAAAAACAATGGAATATGGAGGTGAATTTGCAACAGTAGTCTAGGGGTTAGTCCTTTACCCATGATAAACTCAAAAAAGCAACGAAATCCATTAATATGTACCAAAAATTCTTTAAATTGGAATAATTACACCCACTTTCAATAATTGTGCTGTCTTTTTATTATATTTTGTATATGGTCTATCATCTATGGCCTGTAATGTTTGATTGCATCTTGGTTCTTAATAAAGTTCATTAAAAAAAAAGAAAAAACATACTTGTATGTGCAGAGGATGAGGAAGATGAAGATGAGGTGCAGAGCTGCCCATGTCCGACTGTTGTAACCCACTGTCAGTGACATAATTGGTGTGATTGGAGCAGATCCAGAACAGTTTATGTCACAGCCTGAGCCTCTATACATAGAAAAGGTGAAAGGTCACAGGGACAGACAGGTCAGTCTGCAAAAAAGAACATTAAAGACAGTAAAAAAAACTTTGGTTCTGGAAAATTGTTCATATTTTTAGACAAAAAAGAAAAATATCATTGTACACTAGAAAATGAATCCTATTTTAAGAAAATACACTGTTGCCCATAAAGTCAGAATGAAAAGTTTTTACCTCTTCCAATGAATTCATTGTGACAATGTTATTTATTTTTGATAACTGAGACTCAGTATATAATCACTGCACCTGGTCAAAGGTGATACTGATGTATATAAATAGGAATAAACAGAGGAATGTGTCTGAAAAGTCAATTATTTCTGGGCATTTGAGCTTATAATGAGGAAAACTGTCCCCTAAATAAACCAACAATAGTTTGTATGAAATTCTCTTTGAATAACCATTTAGGTGAATTCATCTAAAGAAGTTTTAGTTTCCTTTGAGGATAGTGGATATTTTTATTGACTGAGATTTATAGATCGGAAGCAGAAACACATTAGATTTAACCCATTAAATACCATCTCAAATATATGATGCCACTATTATTTATTTATATTATTTATTTATTATTATTTATTTATGTCACTGCTTAAACTGTACATAACACAAAAACCTTACAAAAAAAAGCTGCACTTGGAGTACTAAAGGTAGTTTTGATCAATATTAACTTGAATGAAACATATTTAAATGGTTTATTGACTGATTGATTGGACATTTTAACTTTAATATTTCAAGTACAACTTACTGATAATACTGGAATGCAGAACTTTTCACAGTGTAGTTGTAACACTTTTACTTAATACATTTAACATTCATGATGATGCACACATTCTACTTTATTCATGCTCTAAAGTGAACACGGTGCAAATATTTTTTACTACAATTAACTAATATTCATTCATTTTCAGTAGTGGTTAAGCTATCAGTCTGTTTTATAAATCAATAATACGGCCAAAAATATCCACATCAGTCGACATCAATAATCAGAATGAATGTCAAATTATTTATTTCCAGTTTAGAGGCAGTTGGTTACCTGATAAAATAAAACCTTCCTCTGACCGTGGGGCTCTGGTCTGTGGTGTGCAGCCGCTCCGTGGGCCGTGACAGGTGTGGGGTTGGAGTGGGGTGGGGTTACCTGTCCTACCTGTAGATGTCCTGAGGTGAGTCTGTAACCCAGCTGTTATTTTGTGTGTATATTTACCATTTGTTTTGAGTGTATGTACTTCCGTATATGGTGCTGTATCTTTAAGAGGTACAACAACAACTGCTTTACGGTAGTCGCAATGCGTTCACATGTAATAGATGCGCGGGCAAAACGTGATTTGTTGCCTTCATGCAGAGAGAGAGCGTAGTTGAGTGTTTAAGCTGCTCTAGGCTTCATGTTAAGTCCCGTTTGTGTGAAGTTCGCCAGGTGAGCTCGAATATTTACGTGCTTTAAGAAGGTCTATGCGATTTATAAGTTAATGATTTTTCATATTCATTAAATTGTTCAATGGAATGTGGATTTATTATTTCACCAAGTCCAAATGAGTAATCGTAACTCGCTGTTAGCTCAGTGCTAGCTAGTTGTTATGCTAGCGGACTTTTCTAATGCTTCTATATGTTTAACGGAATGCTCAGCAGTTATTGTGTGAAGTAGTTGGATTTATGATTTTGTAAAAAAAAAAGTAATGTGTTTTGTTGCCTACATGCAGAGAGAGAGCGCAGATGTGTGTTTATGCTGCTCTAGGCTTCATGTTAAGTCCCGAGTGTGTGAATTTCGCCAGGTGAGAAAGCGAGGGCGTGTCGACGTCGTGGATCGATTTTCTCAAAGAGCGACTCCCTTCGGATAAAGAACTGCACTACATCCATCATTCGTGACAGTGGAGGACGGACCTATTCAGTTTTCATCAGGATCACTTGAGTATCCCAGGAATTGTATTCCAATACATAAATATCGAGCTCTATATAAATAAAGTGCACTTAAAAGTTATTTGGATACCCAATTTTCATTTGGACTTTTATTTCATTTCAAAGTGAACAAAACCCCATTGGGGAATATTTTGTGTTACACCAATGGACTGCAGAGACTGGAGTTTTCATAAAATTTTCAGAACAAACATTCTAAAGAAGATCTATGGGGAATAAATGAACTGGAAAAAAGACTCAAACAAAACGTTCAATGTAAACTATTTTGCTAGTGTTGGAAACTTAATATTATTATTATTATTATTATTTTTGTAATGGAATTATATTTCACTGCAGTTGGTCGCTACAGTCCAGCTAAACAATTTGAATAATTTTTTTGGATTTAGATAGTACATTGCTATCGACTCTGGCAATAAAATTGATCTGGTTGAAGTTAATATTAATATTGTTGTCTTTCAGTCACTTATTGGAGCAAGTGATTGGTTACAAGTCCACCAAGACCTGAAACAAAAGGTCCACGAGACAAACGTTTAATCATACCGGAACACAAATATATGTTACTTAAATAGTTACTTATCTGCAGCTTCAGAAGCAAAATACCGTATTTTTCTTTATAAATATATTCGAAAATACAAGTTCCCGCCATCCGCATTTCCTAGGACCCCAGTTGTACTACAGAGCTGTGCCTGTTCAAAAATCTAATGACAATAAAAATCCATATTTTTGCGACTTTTGCGCAATTTTTATTTTTGTTTTTACATTATTTCCCTTCCTTTACATAATTTCTTATGTTTTTTTGCAACATTTACATACTTTTAATTATACATTTTCATAGATCTCATCTTTTTGAGTCTTTTATGTCTTTCTTTCATCTTGTTCTATTTTTTTTATTCTTTCCATCTTGTGTATTTTACATCGTTTTTAACTTGTAACTTTAACATAATTTTTCCTACATTGATTCACATTACATTGACCAGTAAAATTCATACAGATTCATACATGACAGTGGATGGAGATGGTTGTTTTTATGTTCAGTTAATGATATATTTTGCAGAAAGTCACTTTGTCATTTTTTTTTCATATAATATCCATTGAGTTTATTTTTTGCATTTGTTAAATAAATATCCATCTTCTTGTACTTTTTGCATAATTTTTCTTTTTTGCATAATTTTCCTCATGCTCCATTTTTTTGACATAGTTTTCACATAATTTATCGTATGTTTTTAACTTTTGCATCAATTACATTTTTTTTCTTTCAGTTTTCATCTTTTTGGATCTTTTTTGCATCTTGTGTGTTTCCATCATTTTTTACATCGTTCATCAATAAAACCCATCTAGTCTGACAAATAACAGTGGATGTACACACATTTTTCTGTTTTATTAATGATATATTTTGATGAAAAACTCACTTTTTCTTCCATTTTCTCTGATTTTACTCTGAGCTTTTATAAATATCAACATGATCAATAAATTAAAAATAGGAAAATACCTGATTTTACTGAAAAACACAGGATCTGATAAATCACAAGGTTAGATGTGGGAAAAAATTCACGTATTCACCAGAACAATATTTGTAGGTGTGACTTTGCTGATGAAAAGCAGGCGTTCTGTAAAGGGGAACTTTATTGCATAAATACATAGTTTAAAGAGTGCAGAGTGCTTTTTATTCACACAGAAGTTTCAGGTTATAGGTCACAGTTTGCACAGAGTAAGACTCATTCAGATTTGGGGTTAAAGGTCAGAAAGCACACATGAGACCGGGGGAGAGACTTCATCTGTTTTCCATAAAGTCGCTTCATCTTGATCTAATTCATTGCATGCAGTTAAAGTACGTAACATGACAACATGACATTAGCCTCCACTGTGTGTCGTGTGCACATGTGATCCGTTTGTCTCTGTCGGCGTGCATGCGTGTTCACAGGTCATCCGTCTCGCCGTCGAAAGGGATGTCCAGGTCCATGTGGATGTTGGTGCAGTCGTCGCTGCAGACCCAGCCGATGGGCGTGCGGTTGAAGGAGGGGCGTGACCGGATGTCGGCCTGCAGGCTGGGCAGTGGCTCCGCCTCCTCGGGGGCCACGTTCAGCTCCGGCAGCTCGAAGGTCAGCATCTTACCGACTTTATCGTAGCCACCGAAGGGCAAGGCTGTCCTGGAGGGGAGAGAACAGAACAGCGCCTCAGGTTCAGGTTCTGGTTCAGGTCCAGGTTTGGCCTGACCGTTAACACTTGTCTACATTTTTTTCTAAATGATCTGCCTCAGACTAAATGTGGTAAATGTTACGTATTTTAATCAGATTCATTGTAAAGCTAATGACCAAAGTGATGGTTCTCTGATGTGTTCCAGGTCTATGATACAGTGTTCTTCCACATATATGTTGGTTTATGTCCATTTGTCCAGTAGATGTATAAATGTTCCACTGATAGAACCTGTAAAGTGAATGTATTGTAATGAACAGACAGTGTTTTGAAGTAGATCTGTAGCTCTGACACTAATATTCCTTTGGACTTAAACCCATTCTACCATTAATTCTCCAGTTTCACATTTTGAGCCCAGACTGGATCTGTGAAACTACAACCAACCAGCATTTAGGACTGGATTTATGTTTACCAGTGACTCACACCTGGTCAAATTACACTACTGTTATTCTGGAAGTATTTGACTTGTAGGCCAGTGGAATTAAAGTGTCTTTAATCTTTGTCAGGTTGAAGTGCAGGAGGTTCTTGTACGTCGGTGATGTGGGCATGTGGTTCGTTCAGATCCACTGGTGGTTGGTGGAGGATCCAGCTGCTCTGACTGTTGTGTCATGGAAGAAGCTCAGGGTTCAGATCACATTAACATAATTACATCTGGGGGAAGTGCACGTACTGGTTGGCACATTTCTAAATCTGTGGTGCAGCTGCTGAACAACGCCATGGAAACGCAGGCAGGAAGGAGGATGCCCTTTAACGCCACCGGTTGTCATAGCGACCTGTGCAGGCGAGTCGGAGGATGAGGCCGCAGTTACAACATCATCGTGACTTTAGGCTGAGGCTAGTCTTAATGACACGACCGTATGACGTTTGACTGATGGACTGAACACCGGGAGCAGGAGAGGAAAAACACCACTGTAAGTACACTGGGTATGAGACGACAGCACTACTACAGGACCGAGTACTACCTCAGAGTATTACAGGACTGAGTACCACCTCAGAGTACTACAGGACCGAGTACCACCTCAGAGTACTACAGGACCGAGTACCACCTCAGAGTACTACAGGACCGAGTACTACCTCAGAGTACTACAGGACTGAGTATGACCTCAGAGTACTACAGGAC